>JAJHUR010083618.1:0-25912 GCA_027495735.1 Lutjanus campechanus | reverse complement strand
CCATCACTTTCACATTTTACATCCAAATAAGGCTGTATATAATTTGGCTTAACTGTCTTATTTATGGCCATTTTAATCGCCTGACTTCTCATGTTCTTGCCAATGAAAAAAAAACAAAACAAAATAAGAACAACCTGTGAAACTAAAATAAAACATATTGGTCACAATTTGTGATACCCAATCCTAACAGTGTGCATTGTGCAGTATACTTCAATAATGGAATAGAAGTGAAACTCAGCACTCAGCACAGCAGCAGATAACGCCTGCTGTATATGTTAATTACCAACAGGACATAGCTGCTCCACAAGGAAAGCCCACGCCTTAAATACACAGCACTGCCTGCTGTCAGGGGGCAGTTAAGCACTGCAGTCTGCAGCAACCAGAATACAGAGTACAGGGAATATTAACTGTCACATCAGTTAAAAAAAATGGCACTGCTGAAATATTTTCGGTGTTTTAGTATACATCCATCAAGATTAGTCAGTAAGAAGTTAGTCACACTGACGGTCACATGGCTGAGATATTGAGACCATGTTCTACTCTGGAGCATTTACTGTATATCCAAGGTGACTGATTCTCAACAGCTGGCTCTTCTCACAACAGCTACATGAAGGTTTTTCACACTAAGGCTGTCAAAAAGTATTGAAACTGCAATATTTTTTAAATACCACATGTTTAAAACCATACAATATCTCTTATCTATAGTATCAAAAGTACCAAAGCTATTAAAAAATCCATAGGATAGAAGTGTTAATTCAAGACCTCAGTTCAGTTCAGTCTTAACAGTCCTGCCAAAAACTTGGCTTGCAGCAAAAGCAGAAAGAGCTCAGTGATGTTTTTTGAACCTGCACTGTGAGCAGGTTGTTAAAAAAAGTAAACAATTGTGTGCCTAAGACTACTTTTTTCTTTTTGCTGTGATATAGTTTTCTATGAAATTCTTGCAACATGACAGCTGTAGTTCACAGGAGCACCAACTCTGTAAGGGTTAACAACAGAAGGTTGGCGCCCTCATTTAGGTTAACATTTCACTGAGGAAATGAGTAGCCAAATGCATCATAAATTCACAAGCTGAGGCATAATTTAAATTGAGTGAACCAGGTCAAAAGCCAAGACTCCAAAGTTACAAATGAACAAAGCAGGGAACATTTTTTCATCTTTTACACTTTAGTGTGTGTAGGTTAGTAGAATATCTTGCACACAACACTGACGGACACATGCATGGGGTTTGGAATTAGTGGAATGGACAACTAAGAAATGTCAACATCACGAGGACAGATGAGAGGAATGCAGAGTATTGTTAGATATGGTGGCTGGACACATAATAATAACTAGCAACGGACTTTAACGTGGTTTTGTGTGTAATTAAGAGACATTTCAGTACTTTTTTTTTTTTTTAACTTTACTTACCCATTCTAGGACACGAATAAATCCAAGAGGTTCTTTCAGTGGTCCTAGGTCCAGGGAAAACCCAGACACCATTTTCTGGAGACAACAAACAAGGTGTGTAAAAACACGAGGAAGCTGGTTAGGCAGGTGTAAACGATTCAGCGTTCGTATAAGCACCCCAACAACTCTCGTTACCTGTTTGTCACCTTGCAGCTAACTGGCCCTGCCCTTGTTAGCCAACCCTTGCTAGCGACATGCTAACGCTAACTCTTATCAACCTGCTGTGTATTCAGCTAACAAACACACCCACCTGAACAGTGTCCATTGAGACGTGCAACAACCAGAAAGCAGCTTGTATCTCACTCCTAAAGTTGTCAGTTTGGTTGTTTAACTAGTTTTAAGTTGTACTCTTTTCGCATTCGAAAGGTGGCAGCGATACAACTGCTACTGACTGTCAGCGGGCGGCGGAGTTAAGCCAATCGTGCAACTGATAAGGCTACTGTCAGAGTTGGTCCAACCGAGCCAACCGCCGTCTGTCACACTTGGCAAAATAAAATACACCACTTCCGCTCATTGCCCTCCAAAATAAAGAAAGCGTGAGGCCTTTGTTCATGTAGTTGGCTTTGGCTTCCTTCAACCACAGAATATTATTGAATTTATTCCATGCGGAAGTGATATTTACAGTCTGAAATCTGGTATGTTTTGCTGTCAAAGCTTGTAAAATTGTTGGGGAAACACCTGAATATGTGACAGGCGCGTCGGAGGAAAGCACCTGCTGTGTTGTTGTTGTTGTTGTTGTTGTTGTTGTTGTGCAAATGTGGTCAAATAAAGGACATCACCCTCAAATCATTAAATCCTTAAAGGACAGTTTACCCCAAATCAAAAATGCATTTCCCCTCTTACCTGTAATGTGATTTATCCAGCGAAATCGTTTTGGTGTGAGTTACCAAATATTGGAGATATTGGCCAAATACATCTGAGAAGGCGAGATTGCCTTCTCGCTAATAAAATTGAATACTATGGCACTTATAACCTGGTTACTTAGCATAGTCCACAGACCTTGTGAGCAGTTTCATGTAGAAACCATTTTCTCTCGTAGGTAGACACAAAGCAGTGTCTATGGCCAATATCTTCAAAATTCAGCAACTCACATCGATGGATAAATAGCACTACATGGCACTGTAAGAGGAAAAATATATTTTCTGGATTTTAGGATTTTTTTTCTGTGGGAGAGGGGTGTGTGAATGTTGCTTAAAATGTTGGAAGCACTGTTCTGCCTTTGTAAAATTAATGAATTCTCTCTTAGATGGGAAACACAGGGATTTTTCACACACGCAGTACAGTAGTGCAGTAAATTAAATCGCCCTGACCTGACTTGGGTCCATCATGGAGCTAAAAAATAATGTAATTCATTGATGCCTATACCTAAAGAAAGACAGATACAAGACAACACATCCACTCCACACAAGCGGCGTTCAGGCACATGAAAAAAGAGCTCACACTGCTCCCTTGTGGGAATATGATTTGATGCACCGTGAATTGTCTAGCTTTTATTTCAATTCAGAATTAGTTCGCTTAATTGGACCAAGAAACTCTAAAAACACAACATAATTATAATCTCTCGCAGGCAACACTTCAGTTGTGTGACCTTATGCAGTTTTGTCAGCAAAATGTACAGAGTATCATTAGTAAAGGCACTAATTCAGAAAAGGAGCACTAGTGATCATGGCATATTGTTATATATTCTATTATTTTATTATTACTATTGTAGATGCCATAATGTTTAGTACAAATTTGTTACTGGTCGACTAAAATTTTGATTGTACAATCAAATACTCTTTATTTTGAATCTCTGAATTTTGTATGGGAAGTACTACATTAACAAATACAATGTTGTGTTTGAAGATAATTATATGGCCTAAACATGATGGAATAAAGAAAGGAAAAGAAGAAAGCCAAGCACCACCGGGCTCTCTATTTTAAGCACAGTAGAGTTCTCGGATTTACAATCTTTCCATTAAACACTGAACGCAGCAGGCTGGGTCGCCCACCCTCGTATTTTTCTCCTTCGGCCGCCATTTTGCTATATTCTTCAGTGCCGCTGCGGCAGTCATCGAGCTGGGACGGAGTCTGTCTTGTCTACTCATTTTTTAAATCTTTTTAAATCTGAAACTGGTAATTAACACTGGATATTTTGTTTACATAATATAAATTGGCTGTTACACCGTAGCGTTAAACTATAAAAACGTGTATACCACGGTAATTACTAAATAAACACCCGCCTTAACGTTTAGCTAATGCTAACGATAAGGTCGCGAGAAATTGGTGGTGTAGGTTAGGTAGGCCTCTGCTATGAAGCAGAAGTTAAAATAACTGTATTAGCTTACTGTTCCACGTGTTGACAATGTAATATTATATACACAGTATTCTGGTAATAGCTGTTCACGTTAGTTAGCTAGACTAACTAGGAATCAAACTTGTCTTGTTTATTTAGCTAACATTATTGTCATGTTTGCCGATCTCTGTACAGTATTGTCTTTTTGGGAATCGCCCGTAGTTCGTTCCAGCTAGCTTTGGGCTACTTTTTTTTACTATACAGTAAGTATACGATTGTTTTCTATTGTCTTGGTTTTGAAGTTTCACCATACTTTTCTTGATCCAGCGCTGAAGGTGACCTGTAATACACCGATCAGGCATAACATTATGACCACTGACAGGCGAAGTGAATAACACTGATTATCTCCTCATCATGGCACCTGTTAGTGGGTGGGATATATTAGGCAGCAAGTGAACATTTTGTCCTCAAAGTTTATGTGTTAGAAGCAGGGAAAACGGGCAAGGGTAAGGATTTGAAAGAGTTTGACAAGGTCCTAATTGTGATGGCTAGACGACTGGGTAAGAGCATCTCCAAAACAGCAGTTCTTGTGGGGTGTTCCCGGTCTGCAGTGGTCAGTATCTATCAAAAGTGGTCAAAGGAAGGAACAGTGGTGAACCTACGACAGGGTCATGGGTGTCCAAGGCTCATTGATGGACGTGGGGAGCGAAGGCTGGCTGCATCGCCGCAGACCAGTCAGGGTGCCCATACTGACCCTTGTCCACCACCGAAAGCGCCAACAATGGGTACGTGAGCATCAGAACTGGACCACGGAGCAATGGGGTGGTCTGGTCTGGTGAATCACGTGCTACCACAGCACACCCTAAGAGGGCTATTGGAGTCCATGCTTCTACGGGTCAGGGCTGTTTTGGCAGCAAAAAGGGGACCTACACAATATTAGGCTGGTGGTCATAATGTTATGCCTGATCGGTGTATATCTTAATTGTTAGGAAATGTCAATACTAGCCAGCTATATCACAAACTAAAAATAACGACTATTGTGGTTGTGGCCCTACTTTAGAGTTTATTAGTCCTGTTGATCAAGATGGAGGACTGAGTTGTTCTTCAGGCTGATGATCACTGTCGAGCTGAGGCCTCCATGTCAGGAGTAAATAAACAAACCAGGTTAAGGCACCTGAAAATATCAAATATAGTTGATATTTATTCTGGATTAGATACTTGATATATATATTTATATAAACATGGGTTGAAAATGCAGTATAGTGACAGTGAGTTTTTTCACTGATCTGGACCCTGGCTATGACCAAATTCTAGTTTGCTCTGTAGTCATTATTGAGAGCATTCTTGTCTCACGATGTGTGGTCTGTGTGGAAATGTCCAACTGTCTCCTTTGTATTTGTGCACAACTGTCTGTCTCTTAATAACCCTCTTTTCAGTTCCCTGGGGAGTGTTTTTGGTTGATTTGTAGGTTTAATCCCATCCTCTTGGTCCTTTGGGGGAATCCCTGGAAATGGATAGCTTGCCCCCCTTGAGAATACATTGGCAGAAGATTTTTTTTCTCTTCAGCATTGGTAATCAACAGCTGAAAATCTCTAGAAGCTTGAATATCCTACCGTTTTTTTTCTACGGCAAGTGAGCAAAATGCCTCCAAACCCAGGAAGAAGCTAAGGATTTTTTTTTTTCAACCCACCATCCCACGTTTGCCCCCTTTTTGCCACATCAATTTAAGCATTTTTGGATCCTTTTTTTTCCTTTTCTGGCTGTTTATGTCCCCCTGTTTCTTTCATTGGTTACACCAATTAATAAAAAATAATAAAAAAGATCAAAAGATCCCCAAAGGACTCTATTGCACCCACCATCGGTAATGTTTAGCAGTCTGCTGGAGATAAAGATGTCTCAGAGAGTCTCAGAAAAGGGATGTCGTAGGAAGAGAAGTGTCTCTGGGCGATCCACACCCCTTTTCCTCTTGTCTCATGGATCAAGTGTTCCTTCAGGACTCCATACCACCACGGAGACACCCTACCAGCAGTGCGCTCGAGAGGGAGACAACTTCTCAGCCACCTCAGGTAAAGGTGGTACGATGCAAAAAACGAAATCAAAATTGGCTTGTTAGTACAGATAAAATTACTAGTTCAGGATTATGTGTGAGATGGCTTACTGGTAATCTTAATTGAAATGGTATAGAATCTGCATTTAATTTCCAAAGAAAACCCATCACTGGCTGGTCAACAGGTCACATAGTTATTTGTGCCACATATTTTCCTGTTCTGTCTCTTTTAGGGATGACCAATTATCAGTCTGGTCAATTATTGGATTCAATGTTCAGCAATTATATGAATCTTTTTTAATATCTAATTGCAGATCAAATAATTTGATCATTATGCTCATCACTGAAAAAGGGTAGGGCTCGTTTTAATTGCTATAAATACTTCTTTGTGGCTTAATTAATAAAATTGCATCATAATTTATTAGTTGATTTAAATTTTGTATTAATAATCTGAAAATGCAAAGTGACTAGTAAATAAAAGGTACCAAATAAATGAAGTGGAGTAAAAAAGAATTGAAAGAATTACCTACAAAATGTAGTGGAGTGGAAGCATACAGTAGAATTGTATGCAATTACAATCCTAGAGTAATCAGTAGTGGCATAACTAAATAATACTAAGTAAAACATTCCACCACTGGTTATTCTTAATTCTGACACTTGGAATTTTCATTCTTATCACAAATGATTGTTCAGTTTCTTTGGTTATTAAAGCGATATTCCACTTTGTTAGAATAAGCCATTCAGTATGTACTCACCACTATGCCGATGTGATGATGAGTGAAGGTCTTCAGTTCACAAAACAATCCTGGAGTTTTAAGAGAAACGGGGTAGCAGTCTCATCTAGTACAATAGCAGTGAAAAATGTCTCCATCCTGCTTGTGTGGTGTAATCCAAGTGTCCGCGAGCCGCGACATTAAATATTAAGCAAGCAGGATGGAGACATTTTGTGTTTGTTTTGTGTGCTATTTTTAACGTTTTATCCGTGGTCACCATTCACTGCCATTGTACTGGATGAGACTGCTACCCTGTTCCTCCTAAAACTCCAGGATTGTTTTGTGAACTGAAGACCTTCACCCATCATCACATCGGCATAGTGGTGAGTACATACTGAGTGGCTTATTCTAACAAAGTGGAATATCGCTTTAAATAATTAATTTCGACTCTGAAAAACATCTCAGTCGATTCTTTTCTTCTGTGTTGCAGATGTCTCAGATTAAACAGTCTTAAATAAGACATAAACTGATCTTGAAGAAATACTCCACTTCAAATCATATGATAGGCTATAATAAAAACCTAGGTCCAATTATTTCCACAGATAAATGCAGGAAAGTTCTTGTCAAAGAACAGTTCCCCAATCCAGTCCCCAAAACCACCTACAAACAGAGCTTAAGGCACACTGAGGACATGGACATTTATCTGCAGTACCATGGTTGACTGGAGTACAGATTTGCACATGGTCTATTTCATCTGAACTGCTGCCATAAAATGACAGTGCTTCCCTTCTCTCACGGGCTTCAGTCTTGCGTAAACATCGTTTTTACATGAGACTTTTGCATTTACGATTGCATGGAAAGTACAGAAATTTCTTCCATGTTTTCTAAGCTAATTACAACTTAATTAGAACCCCAGAAGCTGTATAAAAGCAAAAATTATATGATATTGTACTTAATTCCATTAAGACTCTTAATTGTACAGGTTGAAGCAAGTCATTCTATTTAGTTAGAAAAATAAATCACATGTAGGCCTCCTGGTATTAGCTTTACATGTGCAGACATGTTACAAAACTGGCAGGGATGTTATGTAATAGAGTATGGTTTCTCTTTCTGATGTGTTGTCAGGGAGAGTCCTGTTGGCCCTGAAGAGAACCAGCTGCTGGGTTTAAAGGTCATAACCTCATCACCTCTGTCACTCAAGACCAGCATTACTATGACCAACCATGGAGATGACTGCTACTTCTTTTACTATTCCACCTGCACTAAAGTAAGTGAAGTTTGAACACAAAAGCTCATATATTCACACAAAGTGTGTCCAGAAGGAAGGCTCTAACTGTGTTTGATTTATTGTGTAGGGAGACAGCTGCCCCTTCAGGCACTGTGAGGCAGCTATGGGCAATGAGACAGTCTGCAACCTCTGGCAGGAGGGACGCTGCTTCCGAACTGTCTGCAAGTTTCGTCACATGAAGATCACAGTTAGTAAAATTTATTTTAAAATGACGATGGCTAAAAATATCTCCTTCAAGCTTTGCCCACTTGAGGCTGTGTGTGTCTTGAGTGGCCATAACCGAAGGGTAGAAAAAGTCTTCCTGTAAACCTGGGCCAGGAGCACCACTCCTGTCTCTGGACCTGTTGGGAGGAACACTTATCACACTGTAAACACTATCACACGAGGATTGAATTCTGGTACCAAAGGATTAGTTATCTTTTGATGTTCAAGAGCACTGAAGTAATTTAATTGTTGCCATAAAAGTATCAAACTTTGGTACCCAGCCCTACACACAGCAAGCCAACAAGTCAGTATGCTGCGTTAAGATGAGCATAGTTCATAAAAGACATCAGTGGTTGTTGCTCAAAATAAGAACCGAACTGTCTGCAGCTTACTTGTAAGCTTTGTCATCTTTTCCAGTAGATCACTAAAATGAGGCCTTGAATGAGGCTGATTGAAATATTGGCTCCTCCTCCTCCGTAATATCAGAGTTAATAGCTCCACCATTACAGTCCAAAGTGATGACTGCACCAAGTGTTCAGGCCACAAATTTCAATCGTCATACTAGGGCTGCAACTAACCATTATTTTCATCATGGATTAATCTGTTGATTATTTTCTCAATTATTTCATTATTAATCATTAAGTGGTTTGGTCTGTAAAATGTCAGAAAATTATGAAAAATGGTGATCACTGTTTTCCAAAGTCCAGGCTGACGACAGCAAATGTCTTGTTATGTCCAAAACATGAAGATCTTCAGTTTACTGTCATGAGAGGACTATAGAAACCAGAAAATATTCACATTTAAGAAGCTGAAATCAGAGAATTTGTACATTTTCTGTTAAAAATGACTCAAAACAATTAATCACAACTCGTTTAACTATCGATTGCAGCTCTACATCACATCATATTTTGCAAGGAGTGACAATAACCTGATTAGTGTATGAAAATGAAAATATGTTTAGAATTGTACAGCCTGAAAATTGCTTAAATAATCTTAGACCGTTTTTATTGTATGCTCCTTTGAATTCAGTTGTGCTGTCCCATGTATTCTGTAATCTTATTGGGAGGTGATCCATGCATGCTGTTACATGTTTATTTCTTTCATCCAAACAGAAAAACCGAAAGGAAATCTCATGTTACTGGGAGAACCAAGCAGCCGGCTGCCAGAAGCCACACTGTGCCTTCTTCCATGAAAAGCCCCGCTACATTGATGGCGTATTTGTCCCACCTGATAAAAGTGAGTGGGCTCTGTTTAAGCAAACACAATCAGAATTGAAATGTAGAGAATTTTACATCCCCCTATGGGAGACGGTAGTAATAATCAGCATCATTCTCCCAGGTCAAAGCAAGAACGAGGAACCGCTGCATGAAGAACCAGCGCCCCCACCACCTGCCCCACTCCCCACCGCAGCCAACCCCCAGCTCAGAGGCGTCATCAAGACAGAAGCTCAGGATCCAGTACCGAGCCCCACCCACCCACCAGTGGTGATCAATCCAGCAGATGATGACGAGGATGAAGATGGTGAGCTGGATTTGATCTCAAAATAAGTTTTTTTGTCTTTTCTGATCCTCATTTTGAGAAAGGATGTTGTGGTCTTTACCACTGATGTCTTTATGTTTCCAGACCAGTTCTCAGAGGAGGGAGAGGAAGGCAAGGTCGGCCCTTCTCCCAGAAAACTCCCCAAATCAGGTGAAACAGTGGTCACAGACTAAAATTTGGAAACATAATCTATCATAGTTTGTGATCAAAGCTGTACTACTGAAAGATCCTGTGTTTATGGGCTGATGGTGTGTGTTGACAGATGACTCGCTGAACTTTGGCGTGAGCACCCTGGAGGAGATCCGGCTGAGGAAGGCCCTGAAGGCCAGCATGAAGAGGGCTGGTTACCCCATCCAGAGTCCAGATACCTCAGCCAACGGAGAAAAAGAAAACATCCAGTCATTGTTTCGACCAGCGCTGTATGAAGCAAGAGCCGGTAAAGAGCAGCAGTTTGTGAGATTGTCAGCATTCAGGGCGTTGGATACTCGTCTCTGCATAAATCTGCTCAGATTCTACTTGTATGCAAATTTCTTGGCTATTTAATAGACATAATAGACATGATGGATATTGACCGATTAAAAAAAAAAAAAGAGAGACTGACATGAACTGATAACATAGTAATGGTTATATTCAGTACTAAAGAGAAGTAAAATCATTATCCTGTTCTCAACCAACACGTGGTCCCTCTTTTAACCCAGGCCCAATTGTCTGTGAAGAAACTGGAAGACCAAGAGTCAGTGTGGCTGAAAGGCTTGGAAGGAAGTTACCCAACACTGGTAAATTTACACTTTTCTTACATCGTATTAACGGAGTTTGTTCCAGTGTTAATAATGATACCTTAAACTTTAACTTGAGTAACTTATTTTCATTATGTAAGTGACTAATGGGGGCAACAAGTTTTGAAATTGGGTTAATATTGAGTGCGAAGTTCTTGTTTTACCACTGACATGACAACATTTTGCTACTGCCCGTTGCCTCTCTGTTGTCTGACAGGTCAGACATCACAGAAACAATGGCGAAAATATTTTGACATCTAATGCGCCAAAGTAATGGTTTATTTTGGCCAAACAACTAGAGTTCGTGTTATTTAGTTTTTGTTGAATTTAAATCTTTTATGATTGTCAAATATCTGTAAAGTCTAGTTGCATTGAACAGAGCGATACAGCAGCTGTTTCTGGTTAAACAAAAAGGATCTTGTTATTTAAATAAGGTCTCTCTGCAGGATTCCTTTCAATAATGTAGTCCAACTCTTAGAATGACAATCTGAGCCTGTCAGTGGAGAAAAGAAGCACTTGGAGGACATACTTTGACAGTACAGTTACCCAGAGGGATTACTTTGCAGCTCAGTTTCACTTCCAACAGCTGCAGCGCTCTCCTTCAATACTGAATTAGTTTCAAAAATTGTTGTACCCTTGAGTCACATTCACACAAAAACAAGAAAATAGGATCCAGGTTGATAAATATGAATGTTACCCTGTAAGAGTACAGAGTAGAAGCTCATGACTTGTCTTTGCTGTAGATGTCAACAATGGAGAAGGTCTCTCACTGAAAAGGAGTCTGGCTGAGCGTCTGGGCAGAGTTGTGGATGAGGAAGATCCATTAATGCCCCCTCAGAAAGGTGAGTATCAAGACGGCCTGTAGCCTTTTACTGCAAATGATGCTGATGATGTTATAGATGATGCATGTTAAGGTGGAAAGAGAGAAAATGTGACTCTGAAATTTGTTGATTTTATGGGGATCTTAATTTACAGTCTAGAATTAATGAGTTTCTTTGCTCAGCAGCTTTGAAGCCGATCAAGGAAAGACTTGGATTGTCTGTTGGAACTTTTGCACCCACTCAACCAGGTAAGAAATCTGAAGAATATGCGAGGTTGACTATTGATTATGAGGTTGATTATTTTCTCTTATCATGCACATTTATTAAAACATTGTTAATTGTTGTCCCCCATCTTTCTTAATAGCTGAGCCTATCACAGAGCCAAAGACAGCTCCTCAAGAGATCCGCATCAAAACTCTGGAGGAGATCAGACAGGAAAAGGCAGCAAAGTCTCAGTCAAAAGACGGCCCATCAGCCGTGGCTCCAGAAATCAACAGCACCAAATCCACCAAGGGTGGCAGGCGACTCATCACTGTGACAGACGACTCCGTCAGCCACGTCAAAACCTTCTCTGAGATCCTTCATGCCAAGAAGAAAAGGCAGGAGGAGGAGGAGCAGCAGCAGCTGCAGCAGGCACCCAGCCCAAAGAAGGCCAAACGCGGTGTAGAGAAAGCTCCAGGCAAGAGCCAGGGAGAGTGTGACGCAGCAGGTCCTGGTCCTGAGGCTGTGAATGTCGGGGAGGTTAGAGTGAAGACCCTGGAGGAGATCCGCAGGGAGAAGGCGGCTAGGCTTCAGACTCAGCAGGCAGAGGAAGCTGAAAACAAGAAAAGCTCCAACACTGAGGAAAACGTTGCTAAGAAGCCCCGCCTACTGCGCATCAAAAAAGTCACTCCCCAAGGTAACACAGCACTTGTCATAATGGAGTTATGGAGTTAATAGTTTAATGTCCTGTGTTGTCACAAAGAATCTTTGCAGAATTGTTGGTAATTCTTCTGTAATTTTTTATGAGTTGCTAATCCATTGATCCTAGATGGAAATTCTGATATTGTTATGTTGGCTGATAGAGCGTATAACATCATAGAAAATATAGAATATTCACATAAACACACATCTTTGCAGTGATTAGCACTTTTGAGTAGGGTTGCAAATTGTTGTTATAAAAACTTAAAAGATTTTACACATATGAACAATACCAAATGTATTTTCACCATCAATCAGAGCTTCTTTCTTCCCACAAAATATTGGATTTTCTCTCACAACAATATGAAACATATGAAACATAAATAAAGGCCCCGCATGTGGAGCGTGCTCATAAAGATAATCTCTATACAACCTTTATCTTTATTTGATTGTAGATTGATTACATTTTATGTGATGAATCGTGTGTGTGTGTGTGTGTGTGTGTGTGTGTGTGTGTGTGCGTGCGCGTGCGCGCGCGCACACATGCATATATAAGTGCAAGTCTACTGTTTCAGTGCCCTGATGTCATTTTGGACAAGACATTTATTGCTTAAGTGTAAAAATATCGTGCCTCCATAACACATCTTTGTCACAAGTAGGGACATGGGAGATATATATACATATATATATATATATATATATATATATATATATATATATATATATATATATATATATACACCGCCAACTTTCTGACATGAATTTTCTGTTGATCTCAGCAGGCAACAACACAGCAGAGAAGAGTGCTGATGTGACCGAGAAGCCAGTGAAAACTCTGACTGCTGCTCCTGAGGTATGTGTGTTCTGTCAGATTCTGCACTATCAGCTGAGGTTGCTTGTTATTCTGTTGACTCTAGTTCATGGTCATTTTCCCGTATCTCTCTAGACCAGTGTTGCCAACGGTAACAGTGTCAAGGTCAAGACCTTCGAAGAGATCATGCGGGAGAAACGTCTTCGCAAGCAGGAGATGGAGGAGCAGGCCAAAGGCTCGGCTGAAGCAGAACCCGCTCAGAAACCGACTGTTGAAGGACCCCTGAAGAGGAAGGTTCCTGTTAGAGTCACTCTTACACCGCCAGGCTCTTCATCACCATCCTCCACCACTCTGACTCCTGACACTACCAACCAAAAGGCCACTGTTCGCAAAGTCCCCATCAAATCCAAATCTGCGTCGCCCCTGAACAGTCGTACTCCTCCTGCTACGAGAGGAGCTGCTGTTAGCTCAGTCCCTGTGAAGCAGAGCTCCTCTCCACCGGAGGCCGAGGCTCGTTCACAGAGCCCCAGCAGCTCACAGGAGGTCCCGTCCACAAACACAAGATCCTCCAGCACGCTGTCACCAGCCAAGCAGGCCAGAGCAGCTCCTCAGGCTCCCACTGCAGAGGCCCCCGCCGCTGAGAAAACACTGAAGAATTCCCCAGAACACATTACAGACACCAAAGGTACAGACCGCACCTTTAACTCTGTCCTACACTCTTCATCATACAACCCATGGTTCTGTTCAAGCATAAGGCGAGGCAGGGAAAAGCTCTGAGCTTCTCAGAGTGCAGGTTTTGATATTGTCAGCTTTCTGCAGACACTAAATGAGCAACTCGGTTTGACTTCCTTGGGGCGAGGAAGTGAGAGGAACCTGGCCGTTCGGCCTGGATACAAGTAACTGAGCTTCAGAGTTCATACAAAGTCTTGAAAGATTGAAAAATGCTTCATTTTAACCCTCATGTTTTCAAATTTCAGAAAATAGTTGAAGTTCAACATAATCTGTTTCATTGACATAATCACTTTTAATATTTAATATTTGAAATGAAACAATCCCGTTGTCATATTTGTCTTTCAACACTAGTTAAGTCGTCTGATCCCTTATACTAGAAAATGAACTAGGATTAAATAATCATGATGAAAGTTAATATGAAGAGCTGGTAAAAAAAAAAAAAAAAAAAAAAAAAAAAGTGACAATTTACTATGATTGCCCTTTCTATAAATTAATTTAAAATTGTATTTATAGTAACAGTTAACACTAAGATAAAGGCCTCCAGAGTCTGGAAATTTTTGGTTTAGGTACCTTGAAAGACAGAAAGATGATGGACTCTTTTATTTTACTGTATTTCATTTAAACTCTGCTTCCGTTTCAGTGAGGCCCAAACTGAATGTGAAGCCGTCTGTGATGAAGCCTGCAGTGCAGGTGAAACCGGGCCAGAAGAGGAGAGGAGCAGAGCGCTCTGCGGTGGCTGCTGTTAAACCTCTGAACAGCGCCTCCACGGTGCTGGACGAGCCACTGCAGGAGACAACATGCAGAGACAGACAGGTAGGTTGGCATGCTGGGCCAGTCATGGTGACGTTAATATTTCCTACGTGTGTTTCTACAGCAAGTATTTTGCACACTTTCCTAGTCTTGTAGTTTTTTATGTCCTTCGCACTATATTCATCTATATCTACTCAATGTGTCCGTAAAACATAGATTTGGTTTTGGTTATTTAACATTTCGGGTTTAATTTTTAGTGTATACATTAACACTGTTAATTGTCATCTGATCAGAACAGTCTGGTTCTGTTAATGACCTACGGTCTTTTCCGTTGTCAGGTGTTCCCGTCTCCAAGCACAGAGGCTCAGCTGAGCTCTGCTGTTCCCCAGAGTCCCAGCACCCTGTTGGACTCGGGCTCCAGCTCCAGCCCACTGAGAGAGGACCTCCAGACTGTCCCTGTCTTCAAACAGAGTCTGGGCCAAGAAACCAAGCCCACTGTCAGTGTCGCTGCTGCCAGAGACATCCCTGCAGTCCCCCAGAGGTAACGGTCCACACACAGCTTCAAACTTCATATTAGAATTTTAACATGAGCTTCTTGGTGCTGTCAGACCTAAGTCAGAAAATATTCATATCCATGTGTGGGGAGTGATCATCTGCTGATGTCTGGCCTATTTTTCAACCACCATACCTCCAAAAGAGTTTTTCCTGTTGACTGATGAACTGTAGAATATGAATTCAAATATTTTATCACTCCCCAAGTGAGGAATATGAAATTCTGTTGAAGAAACAGCCTTTCTTACAGATATGTACCATTTTATTTAACAACAAATCTCAAATACACAAGTGCTTAATGTCATCTTTCTCTTGGCAACTGGGTGTGGTGTTTTCATCACATATTACATTAAGGCAAGATTGTCAACAAGGTTATTATAGTAAACGTTAACTAAAAACTAAACCAAATTGCCCAAACGAATCAATCGATAATCAAAATAGTTGGCAATTTATTTAATAATCAATTAACAATTTATTAATTGAATAGTCATTGCAGCTCCAGTGTTCTTACAAAACTAGTCTTTAGTTTTAGTCTTTGTCAGTTTGGTCAAATTTGTCAACACAACAGGCATGAAAGGACTGAAGTGTTCTTGTATTGTTGTAATGCCTGCTGTGCCCCTAACAAATACCCCTGTATTATGATGAAAAAATAAATCCAGAAACCAATAAAAAATCTACACTTTTTGAAACAAAAAACAAACTGAAATGAACCAGCTGTCTCTGGAAACTAACTTAAACTAAACTCAACTGAAAACAAATTAAACACTAGTATAAAAAACACAGTTACTAAATCAATAAAAACCTCTCTGTACTTTTCAGCCCAGTCCTGAAGACCCCCATGCAGCCCAAGTCACGCAGAACGAGCGTAGCTGCGTCACGCTCCACCTCCAGCGGCGCCGCCTCCACCTCCGCCGTGGATGACTTTGAGGAGCTGATCAGCGAATTCACAGACGAGCACCTGGAGGCTGAAGACGTGGACCCCGCCATCGGCGAGGATGACCTGCTGCAGGAACTGTCCGAGATGATTGACAGCTGAGCACAATCAACACCCCGCCCCAGCTCGTCACCCATGTCCCTGTCTTGTGACTATATTTACAGGAAGACCATCACACATCTACCATCGAGTATTTTAGAAACATTTCTTTTACTTAAAAGGTGGACTTACTTTGAGCTTGGTTGTTCGTTACATTTTAGAGATCTTCTCTTTTTCATTTCCTGCTCATATGATCATCTGATGGCCCAGTAGTCACTTTGCAGGGAGAAGAGGTTTTATTTTATCATGATCATTGTCAAACTTTTCAGGTCCTGAAAAGAGAAAGAACAGCTCTGGTGCTGGAACATTTTGAAGAACATCCTCTGTTTGTCAGGAACTCCTGGAAGTGAAATGTTGGGAATGATGAATGTGTCATTTTAGAGAGAAGTTGTGTGTATACTGTGTATGCAAAGGGAAGAGCAAGCCGAATATATAGAAATAATGAATACTGCTGCACTTGCTGTCATCTGCCCCCTACTACATGTGTTGTTTCTTTTTTTAATGTATCTGTGATTGGAGAAGCGAGCCCCCACATTATGACATGTAAATGTTTGAGTTTTACTTTATCGATAACCCTGTCGAATAAGCTCAGGTCAGTACCTGAGAGGACGTTTCCAAAGTTCATCACTCATGTTACTGTTGCCCATCAGGTTTATGTATATGGTCTATAGATTTTCCCTCAGATCTTCTGGAGTGCACCTTCTGCCTGTGACTGTCCTTCAGTGGTTTTTATAATGTTTGAGTCAAATGTGTGTATTTTTTTAACCAGTTCTTTTATTCAGTGGGGATACTTTGAAATAACTAGTCTGGGATAAGTGCTCTCTGGTATTTGTTAACAGACACCTCAGGGACTCTTTCTGACATTTCTATGTTCTTTATATGATTCTTTGACAAACACTGTATTTCAGTTCAATGATGCTGTCTTTAGTTGTCTTTTTCTCTTGTTTATCAGTATGCTCTGAGAGATGAACAATTTCTTTTTGGTCTTAATCTGTGTTGGTTCTGTCCTGACCCTTTCCCACAAATGTGTTTCAAAGTGACTTGTACAAATGACTGTAAATAAAAAATGCTTTTAATGACCAGCAGGACCAATAATTGACTTATGATTTCAATTATGACCAATAAAAGAAATGTATAACTCATAGCTTATTTTTCAACTTGCAAAGTTTGTAACAAACAACAAAAATACAATGAGGTAAAAGTTAAATTGGATAAGATTAAAATGAGATTACCAACATATAAATATGGTGGACAATTCAACAGTAGCACAAACCGTAACCTATTAAGTTTCCATACAGTTGAATAAACATTTTTATAAACCAAACAAACATAAACCACCGCACACTGAACTAAGTTGCTGTGATTTTATTAAGAGCGAACGTGTTTCGCCCGTGGCTTCTTCAGGTTCACTCAGCAGAAACACATAAGCACTCACAGGTGTGCTAAATACACATGGGTCACATGACCAATTATCAATGACAGTTATTTCATTACTCTTTTTCAATATTTTTTTCTTTAACATTCTTCAAAAGCATTTATCAGAAGGATTTTCGATTTATACAAAAAACATAATACATTCACACAAAATTACATAGATCAAAAAACAAGGGAAGAGTCATAAAGAGTTACAAATGTTACAAGAATAGTATGTAACTTAACTCATACCATTATGTAGATGACTAAAGTTACAGAGTTAAAAAAAAAAAGGGAGACAGACTGCAGGTCCTACTTCTGTCCCTCTACACTGTTAGACAGAAAGGGGGGTGACAGTGAAGTGACAGGGGACCTAGTGGCTCATCTCTCCCTATGGATCCAAATGACCTGTGGATGGGAGATATAAATTAATATTTATATCACAGAAAAGAACTCAAATCCTGTGTTTCATAAGTTCTGTCTACTTATTTTTATAAACTAGTTTCAACACAAACTGAACATGTTAGCCTTCATGAAGAGAGGATTTATTACAGGACTGGACTGCACCAGATTTTAGCAATGTGCACAAGATAACCCAGCAACAAGTGTATACTTGTTAGATGTACCTGTTCCTAACAAATATTTGAAACAGAGTTCCAGTACAAACTTTAACACAAGAGGCTGACACTAGTTCCACAGTTTACCTCTTAGTGAGTCAGCTGGCTCCTATTATTAGGGTCAGACATGAGGAAGAAAATGTTGAGAATAAAGTTGAATTTAAGGTATAAGACAAAATAAAATCAGATAATCAAATAAATACTTAATTTGTATTTTGAGAATGAAGTTGAAATAATACTTTAACTTCAGGCTTAACTTTTTCGCTATTCTTAAAATGCATGAAATAAATAAATAAATACAAATAGTAATACAAATAATTCTCCAGTCAGGTTTTTTTCTTACAATGCTAAATTTTATTTTCTGTGCCAAAATGCAGGCTTTTCTAAAAAAAAACAAAAACAATGTAGTGTGGACTAAAAATCATCTTTCTCGATCATTGCTCATGAAACACTAGAAGTGTGTGGTGATGTCTGTATCTGCACAGACCCTGCCCTCTGCCTGTATTTCCTTATTTTCAGTTATATAAGTAGTAAAAGTTTCTGATTGTCATCCTTGGCTAAATGTAAATATTACCTGTTAGTGCTTACCTTGAATCCACGACACTAAAATCTACAAATCAAGACAGAAATCTTGGTGTTATTTTGAACTCAGATCTAAATTTCGATAGTCACATAAAGACAATTACTAAATCAGCCTACTACCACTTTAAAAACATGGCAAGAATTAAAGGATTTCTGTCTGAACAAGATACAGAAAAACTTTTCATCATTTTCAGCAGGCTGGACTATTGTAACGGTGTCTTCACAGGTCTGAGTAAAAAATCAATCAGGCAGCTGCAGCTCGTCCGGAACGCTGCTGCCAGAGTCCTCACCAACATCAAGACAGAACACCAGAGCTTAAATCACTGCACTGGCTTCCTGTGTGTCAAAGGAGAGATTTTAAAATTTTGTTACTTGTCTATAAAGCACTAAATAGTCACCAGCCTAAATGCATCTCTGATTTAATTTCATTGACAATATGAAGCACTGAGACCCCACAGATCATCTAGAGCAGTTTTACTCAGTGTTCCCAGGATCAAAACCAAGCAAGGTGAAGCAGCCTTTAGTTTCTCTGCTCCCCACCTGTGGAACAAACTTCCTCCTGAATATCTGGGGTCGGCTGAAACTGTCAGCTCATTTAAATCAGGATTTAAAACACTACTGTTTACTGCAGCTTTCCAGTAGTAGATACATGACTTATTGTTAAGATAATCTGTTGCTATTTTTATATTTTTTATATTTGTCTGCTGTTACTTTTGTTTTATATTTGCTTTTTACATGCAATTTCTTTAATGTTTTTCAACTGTTTATTGACTTGCTTTTAGCTTTTGTTGTTGTCTTGTTTTAATATGATTTTATGTCCTTGTAAAGCACCTTGAATTGCTTTGTGTCTGAATGATGCTATATAAATAAACTTGCCTTGCCTTACCTATGTGTGTCTGTTCAGAACATGGTGGTTTATATTGTTAACTGTCATTTTTATGCCAGTTTAGTTTTACCCATACTGCTTGCCACAGTATTTTATTTTAAACAGGCCTAAACAAATGATCAAAATAAGCCAGCAGTATTTGAATGTGAAGTGCTGTGTGGTCTCCTGTCCAGCAGGTGACGTTACAAACCACCAGACTCCTTCTGAACACTGACAGGGTGGTGTGGTCAGATGGGATCCCCAGATTTGCAAAACTCTCGCGAGATCTGTACTAGTTGATCCTTCCTTGCCCACGCTGTACAAATGACTTATGTTTTATAATGTGACAACGCTTTTGTTGAGATGTGGCTAAGTTTAGGAACAAAATGACGAGATTATAGTCAGATATATATCAGGATTCAAGTTAAAATGTTCACTCTCGCGAGATGTTTTCTGGGTCTGTGACAGCACGCAGAAGCCGGTGGTGTTGTAGTTCCGGGTTCTTGGATGTAAACAGAAGGACGTTCCTCCTCTGGAGACGGCAGACAGCAGTCACGGTAGAAAACATGACCAAACTGGAGCTGCTGAACGTGTTTCTGAACGACAGGCTGACGGCGGCCGCGGAGGAGATTTTCCGCGCCGTCAAAGACACGGTGGCCGAATATCAGAGCGAAATCCTCCGTTCCAAGGAGGAGAACGAGCGGCTCAAACGGCTCCTCAATGTAGCCGTGCAGCGGCTCCTCCTGCACCCAGGTGAGGGGAGAGGGGCAGCGGCTGCTCACTGCGCCGCTGACAGCCTCTGCTCGCTGATGGATGCTGTCACACCAAACCTCATTCAAAATATGTCCGTTTTTAGTGGGGCTGTTCCCATGGGTAGAACTGTGATGTGACGCTTAGCCCGTCTCATACATTAGCTTAATTACATGGTCACATCTTATTCATGTAAGTTAATTGGATAGAAGCAGACAGTGCAACAGGACAAAACAGAAAATGAAATCAGCACCAGCATTAATAGTAGTAATAATAAACGTAGAGAATGAAACATAAGTGTCATGAATCTGTGTTTGTTTACATTACAATTTCCTAACATTTGTATAGCTCTCTACATGATGGATACAGATATTTTAAAGTGATATTCCATTTTGTGAGAATAAGCCATTTTGTATGTACTCACCACGATGCTGATGTGATGATAAGTGAAGATCCTCAGTACACCAAACAATCCTGGAGTTTTAGGAGTAGCAGGATAGCAGCCTCATCCAGTACAGTGGCAGTGAATGGTGACCATGGATAAAATGTTAAAAAATAGCACACAAAACAAACACAAAATGTCTCCATCCTGCTTGTGTGGTGTAATCCAAGTGTCTGCAAGCCGCGACATTAAAAATCAACCGCAAAAAACGCCATGTTTTTAGCAGAAATATCAGCTGTAGCATGTAGCACATGGTAAGATGTAAACATCTCGCGAGACTTCGTATATATCCCAATGGCCGCACATGCCGAATTCTCGCGAGATCTTACCGGCTACACGCTACAGCTGATATTTCAGCTAAAAACATGGCGTAAATACTCACAAAATGGAATATCACTTCAAAGGGAAAATTCACCACTTTTTTGTGTGAATTCCCATTCAGTGTTGGTGGTAAATGTAATATATTCCTCAGTGCTGCTTTATTGACTGAGAAAACTGAGTTCTGCTGCAAAATCTGCTGATTATTCACCAGTGATGTCACAGTGATGTCATTGATTTAAAAAAACAACAACTACAGGCTTAGATTTCCAGTCTCCTCCTCTAGGGGGCTCCAGGGGGGGTGCTAGATAAGTATGTTTGTTACATCTGGCGAGACGATACACATGACATGGTTATGATTTAGTATGTTGCAATAACGTGACACTGTAAGCAGGGTGATAAATTGCTGTTTCTTAATCTGTTATGGTAATACTCTACTACATACATGAAATCTGAGGGTTTTTTAAAAGAATTTTTCTTTTTTTTTTATTGAGAACAGTGAAGATAGATAACAGGACTCTTTAGCAGTTGGGTTTTTAAACACAATACAAAATGAACCACTGGCACAAATCATTGCATGTATCACAATATTGTGATACAGTGTTTTTGAGAACCAATGCAGTATCACAGAACATAATATTGCGATTCTTAAATCAATTGACATATTCTTACAGCCTTTAGTATTGCAACATTGATAATATTGTTTAGTAATGTGTCGTTGCTTTGAAAAAACACTTCTATTGTGACTGGCTTTTTAAAAAAAACACCTGTGTTGTGATTGCTTGTTTTTAAAACCCACCTTTTTTGTGATTGGCCGTTATAAAATCATCTGTGTTGTGATTGGCTGTTTTTGAACCACCTGTGTTGTCATTTGCTGTTTTTAAAATGCCTGTGTTGTGATTGGTTGTTTTAAAACCCACCTTTTTTTGATTGGCCGTTTTAAAATCATCTGTGTTGTGATTGGCTGTTTTTGAACCACCTGTGTTGTGATTGAATGTTTTACAACCACCTATGTTGTGACTGGCTGTTTTTAAAAAAGTGCACCTGTGTTGTAATTTGCTGTTTTTAAAATGCCCGTGTTGTGATTGGTTGTTTAAAAACCCACCTTTTTGTGATTGGCTATTTTAAAATCATCTGTGTTGTGATTTGCTGTTTTTGAACCACCTGTGTTGTGATTGGCTGTTTTAAAACCACCTGTGTGGTGATTGGCTGTTTTTGAACTACCTGTGTTGTGATTGGTTGCATCCTGGTACATGTTAGCACTGCCAGCACAGCCTCGCGAGCAGGGGAACTCAGCTTTCCTAGTCTATATTCCAGCACTGAGGAATTTATTGCTTCAATTCACTTAATCTACCATCAACACTGACTGGACACAAATAAAAACTAGTAGTTAATTTTAATTAGTCATCTTTATGATTTGAATATTGTAGCAGCTAATTTACAAACTAATTTCACAATTCTGTGAAACTGATCCAGTATTGAGGGGGACCACTGCAACTGTAAGCCTTGGAACTGGCTGCAATGTCATCCTTCTAGACAACTGCAAACTGTCAGATTAAGTTCTTATGTTGCCACTGACACTGACTGATCTACTGCTGCCTCGACTGGTTAATTTGTTTGTGTGTTATTGCGTGATTTTGTGTGAGTGGCAAAACAAGATCTTTTAGTGGTTGTTCCTTGATGGTGCACAGTCGTCTACAATGATTACATTGCAGCTCAGTTTTCCCTCTGCTGGCTGCAGCAGTCTCCCTCAACACTGAAGTCATCAGTCTAATAAGCAAGGTTAAGTCTACAGATTTTTGGATGAAGTTTAGTGGGTACAGAGTGATTTTTTTGTCTCCATATCATGACTGTCCTGTCTGTCACCTGTCAGAGCCTGCTTCCATCCAGCCCCATGAAGACAGTCCTCCCTGTGAGTCTGATTGGAGAGGCAGTGTGGAGCCGCTGCCACAGATTAAAGAGGAACCAAAGCTGAGAAACATTCAAACAGACTGTTCACATGAAGCCAGAGACTCAGAGGAAGGAAACTGTAGCCATGTAGAACCACTACAGAGGCCACATCCTCCACCAGCCCAGACTGTGTGTAGCAGACAGAGCGACTCTCCACCTCCGCTCACATCCCAGGAGATCAAGGCAGAGAGTGAGAGACAGGACGGCAGCAAACAGCAACCAGCGAACAGCTTACCGTCCTCCATGACTGTGTATCCTCACTGCAGAGCGCCTCAGAGCAGTACTGTCTGTGCCAGCACTGCAAAGAGTCACAGGACTCAGAAACCAGAGCAACAAGTTAAAGGGTTACTGCGCTCAAATGGGAAACAGAGCGCACACATACTGCAGATCAAGAATGTGAGATCCCTGAAGCTCCCTCTGCCTCGATCCTCTCACCCCAGCCAGAGCATGCAGAGGATGCACAGCTGTAAGGAGTGCGGGAAGGGCTTCAGCTTCGCCTGCCAGCTGGAGGTGCACATGCGCTGGCACACCAAGGAGAAGCCGTACAGCTGCGCGGTGTGCCGAAAGAGCTTCACCACCACCAGCATGCTCAAGAGGCACCACCGCATCCACACTGGGGAGAAACCCTTCCGCTGCCACGTCTGCGGGAAGTGCTTCAACCAGTCAGCGCACCTTAACACCCACTTCAGGCTCCACACCAGTGAGAGGGCCGGCTGGAGCCGACTCCAAGTGAACTAAGACTCCCAACAACCTGAACATCTGTAAACATCTGTTGCTTTCAGTGGCTGTATTGCAGGTTCAATCAGTGTACAATACTGGTGTTTGACTGTGTGTCTTGTCTGTTGTGCAATAAATTGTGCTTCATGAAGATTTCCTCTCCAGTCATTGTGTTGTTGAACAATCAGACACAAACAAAAAGAATAATTTTGTGCAACATTTTACCTGCCATTTTTTTCATATCTAAAATGTTCACAGTGGTGGAAAGTAACTAACTACATTTACTCAAGTACTGTGCTTAAAGGAATAGTTCACCCTCAAATGAAAATTCAGTCATCATCTACTCACCCTCATGTCGGTTAAGTTTGGATTTAGTTTTTTTTAGTCCACAAAACACTGCTGGAGTTTCACAGGAAAACAGTGCTGCAGGATCTCCCAAACAATGGAAGTGAATGAAGAGTCAACAGTACTTTACTTGAGTATTTCCATTTTCTGCTATTTTCTACTTTTTCTACTACATTTCAGAGGAAAATATTAATAATAATACTACTACGCTGCATTTATTTGATGACTTTAGTTGAGTTACTTTGGAGATTTGCAAAATATGATAAACAAATAAATGATGATGCATTATTATAGGTTAAGATAAAACTTTATTGAGTCCCAGGGAAAATTCACAGCATAACTCAGCAGTGTATGAAGTGATTACAATGAGCTCTACTTTCACCAATTACAACATTAAAGTGATGAACACATCAGTGCATCAGTAATTATAATTCAATAATATAAAATGTGGGATTCTGCAAAATTAATACATTTACTTTTTGCATTGTAAATAAAGTTGATGTTACCTAAAGGTCCAGTGTTTATGATTTAAGGGGGATTTATTGGCAGAATATGGCGAAAATGGAACAAAATATTCATAAGTATGTTTTCATTGGCATATAATCACCTGAAAATAAAGAGTTGTTTTGTTTTCGTTACCTAAGAATGAGCCCTTTTTATCTACATAGTGCATGGCTGCCTGTTACAATGCCATGTTTCTACTGATGCACAGCAAGGACAAACTAAACGCTGACTCGAGATGCAGCCTTTTGTGTTTTGCACAAGTTTTGCAGCCACCGTAGGTTCACCTGGAAGGGGAGAGTGAGATGAGGTTCTCAATCTGCAAACCCACTGTTAGATGCCACTAAATCATACACTCGGATCCTTTAAAGGGACAGTTCACACCAAAACACAAAATACACATTTTTACTCTTACCTGTAGTGCTATTTGTCCATCCAGATAGTGTTGGTGTAGTTTAGACTTTTGAAGATATCAACCATAGAGATGTCTGCCTTCTCTCCAATATAATGAGACTAAATTGCACTCAGTTTGTAATGCTTGAAGCACCAAAAATACATTTGAAAAATCAAAACCAGTCTGTCTTTCCTCATAGAAAATAATGGGGACCCACTTTTTAAAAATTAAAAACCTTTGTGACCCAGTTTACTGTAGACCTTATCAATAAATCTGGGAAAGATTAATTTGTGTGTAAGTGAATGTTCCTGTCATCACTGTATATTATCTTGAGGCATGTTATTGAAAACATACACATGTTAAATTTGACTTTATAAATCAGGAATAAATGCATTTAGGCTGAGTTAACAGACCATCTCATTATTTTTATTTCCTCTCATCAGGAAAACAATACATATTTGAAATGCTTTATGATGATAAAACAAGTGGGTCAGATGAACTCACTCCTGAGCACCTGAGGTTTATAAGCCCAAAGGGTGCAGCTCTTCCTGCTGTCTGTTTTACTGGCTTTGTGACTCATGGACTGAAGCCAGACTCTTGTCATCAAGGACAAAGCTGGCAAGGTTGGGAGCCTGGATAATTACAGGCCAACTGCACCAGCCTGTGTGCTGTCTAAAGTCCTGGAAAGGATTCTGTCAGATTGTTTATTTGAATATACTGGTACCACTAGACAACCAGTCTGGCTTCGATGCTCAGCATGGGACTGATCTCTGTATCTATGCCTTGAAAGAAGGAGATGAAATGTAGAGAAGGCAAAACTCCTCTGACCTAATTGGCTTTATTGATTGCCTTCTGATTAAGTTAATGACCAATTGTTTCTGAAATTGGGTCAAAGGGGCGTACCTGACAGCATGATGAGAATCCTGGCAACCAGAGTATACAGGTCAAACAGGGCAATGACTCTGCATTCTTTGGTGTTGGTGATTTGGGGCCACTTTCACCAGCCCTCTTTAACATGTACATGAAGGATTATCTGACAGAGTAAGAGGCTGCAAAACTGTGACATCATTCTGCACAGTGAAGCTCAAAAAACAAGTGAAGGAACAATAAGAGAAACATATTTCTCAGTGG
>JAJHUR010083617.1:0-10863 GCA_027495735.1 Lutjanus campechanus | reverse complement strand
GTGTACTTCCTGCCATCCAAGCTAATGTCTATCAGGCAGGTGTATGTCCCAGCATCCCCCTCTGAGGCCCCAGACAGTCTCATGAAGCCCGTCTCACTGACAGAGATAGGCTCCCCTTGCCGCTCCACTGGCTGGCAGTCCTTCACACAGACATATAGACTGTTATTAATGTTTTACAGTGTGATGATAGTCCAGCACATGATCTTCCATAAAACCACAAATTCACACTTTCAAACTTGGAGCTGATATAATTTAAACAAACCAGGTGTATTGTGTTAATTCAGCCATTCTCAACAAGTGAGCTACAGCACGGTTATTTACAAAGTTATTTTTTTGTTTGATTTTGATTGTTAATCCAAATTTGCACAAGATTCTCATTAAGTGAAAAAGAGAGACTAAAATGAATGATTGCACTGACCACTTTAAATATCACCATGCCAATCATGACACATCATGTAGAGATAAATGTGTTGCTCTGTTAGCTCACTAACATTCTCAGATTCTCAGATTCTCAGATGTAGCAACACAAAATGGAGTGGTTTTTTTTGTTTGTTTGTTTTTGTTTTTGTTTTGTTTTTGCAACAAAAAAGTGATGCGGGAGACAACTCTGTTCCAGTAAAAGCTCCAAAACATGGGGTGGAGAAATATGACAATGAATATAATAGTATGTTGAATGTGGTGAAGTCCTGTCATAGTCCAATTTATTGATTGATTGATTGATTGATTGATTGATTGATTGATTGATTGATTGATTGATTGATTGTGGTAATAGTGAGCTTTTAAGTTGCTAGTGTGTTGTTTGTTCTCTGTTTTTATCTATTTGTTAAACTTTTTTTCTTTTATTACTTCTATCAAGCCAGACCACACACAAAAATAAAATCTGCTTTCAAGCAGAAATAACAAATACATTTCCCTCCAGAAAATAAACAGAAATGACTTATATTTTTAGCCTGTTTAGATTATGACATTTCTGCTCTTTCTATTCCTATGCTTTTACTGGTTTCTGTCAACTCTTTATTTCAGTCTTTTCCATCGGCTGGGTTTATATTATTGCATAACTGATGACCGGCCCAATGCATTGCTAATTTGTCATTTTTATGAGGACAACAATCTTACAAAATAATTGGTGTTTAAAGGTGCACCCTGGTATTAATGAGCAGCATGCTTCCTTTGTACCCTAAACAAACTGAGGCGGGCACTAACTAAGGCAAAAAGATCTACACTAATGCAAATAAAAATGAAAACTACCCATGAATGTCACAGAGCTGCAGGTACCTTCATCCATCGTATGTTCCTTGTGTTATTCAGTTGGAAAATCTCTTCTTGTTTGCAAGGAAGACCTTCATTGAGTCCATTTCGGATGGATATGTTCTCAGGTGGATCAGGACACTCTCCACTGGACAATGACACCCCAAATGTCATCATCTTTGCAGGCTGGTCCCTAAAGAGAAGGGGATAAACAGTGAGACAGCTGCAGGACAGGACAGCCTGAGCTCAAGTAACATACTGTACATGACCTTAAACTGCATGGATCTTGATTATTTGATTTTGAAAGAAAAAGGATCTCTGTTGTTCACAGAAATCCAGATTAAGCTGTAAGTGGATTTTTTCATTATTTAATTATTGTTATAATTGAGAAATGATTGCGAAAGTGGTGAGATGAGGGGTTACTGAAGAGTTTAAAAATGAAAAATAAGATGGAGATGGATGAGAGGAAATGAAAATGTTAAAAAACTGGTTTTAAAGAAATAGTTCAATATTTTGGGTGCTTTTTTCCCATTTGTTTAATCCAGTGGTTCCCAACCTTTTTCTAGCATGACCTCCTTCATAAGCCGAAAAAACTTCACACTCCCCCATCCCACAGTTATTGGGGAAACAGTAAATAAACGCAGATTCAAATTTAATTTTCTGGTCATCCATGCATGTTATGGACCATTTTATGGACATAGTACCCCAGTGCCCCCAAGGCAAAATTGAGCTTTGGATCTTGAACAACACCTTTGTTCCTCTTGCCTGGAATATACTGTGTGTATGTGTCCTGTGTCTTTAAACAGCACCACAAAATTCAGCCTCCAAAAAAACAAAAGCAAACATAAATTCAATTTCAGTTTCTGATTTTTTCTGACTTTTAGAGAGCTGTTCATTATACTTTATGATAACACAGTGTTAATGGAAATGATAATCAACTTGCATGGATTCAGATAAAAATGAGCTTGCTGCCCCCTTTGGGCAGATAGAAGCATTGTCACATAAAAATGTGCCAGACACAGATACCAATCCAATCCTGGAGCATTCCAAAGAGATTTGGTTAAACACTCATACAATGTCACGCATCTCTTAATTTAAACAAGCATATTCTTTGATATGGAACAATCCATCAGTTCAAATAGGGGGAAAAACTATACTATGAGAATCATGGCTGGATAAAAACATTAAGAAAGTCAGTGACGTCCAGGAGCTTAAAGATGATTTTGGTCCAACAGACAAAAGGGACATTTTGTGTTATCTACAAATTAAGAGCTGTTTTAAGAGTTTGGGAGTTATTTTAAGCAAAAAGCAAAAATACCTTGTCTCACAGGTGTAGGATCCAGCATGAGACAGCTGCACAGGTAGAAACAACAGCAACCCGTCCCTGACTTCCACACCAGAGGGCAGTGGGCCCATGTTGTCCCTGCCTCCTCTGCTCCATGTCACGTTGGTGTGAGCATCAACAACGAGGCACCTCAGCACAAAAAGGTGGCCGACGCTCACATAGTAGGTGTCTGTGTCCCCGCTGTGGTCTGGATGTGACAGTGCAAAGACAGGACTGTCATTTGTCAATCAGAGGGAAATCATTAAAGGTATAGTTCCAATTATCTGAAGTGGGTTTGTATGAGGTTCTTATCCATAGCCAGGGTATTACCTACAGGAGATGGCAGTCGGCACGCTCATAGTTTGGAAAAGCAGAGGAGTCCTGGTGTAGGAAGCAAAGCAATGTACTGCTGTGGACAGGGTCAGCAGCAAAACATCTTTCAGCCACCTAAAAAAAGGTCTCACCTAAAAAAATCAAAGTCAGTTTAAGTGTAAATTATATTAAGAATATTTTCACTGACAGCCATCACACAGCCTTTTACAACGGGAAACTGCTACTATATGAGCCGAATATGCTCTCTCCTATTCCTTTGGCGAAATCAGCACTTTAACCTCACAGAAAAAAGGAGTCATCTGGTCTACAAGTGCCTTGATTGGTTAGTTAGTTTGTGTCATTGTGTGACTTTGGTGTTTTAAAATGTTACTTTGGATTCAGTGGAGCCACACAATAACACAAACAAAATAACAGAGGCAGCGGTAGATCAGCAATCCCGTGTTCTGTGAGGGAAAATTATTGTTTTCACAACAGGAGTCTGTGATATTTGGCATTTCCCATTGGAGAGGACAAAGTAAAGCAGTGAAAATATTTTGAATATAGCATACACTTAAAATTAAATAGGTTTTTTTTCTAGGTGGGCTTGTTTTTAGGTGGCTATAACACTCTATAACTCTAACTGCCTGTCCACAGCACTGTACTGCATAGCTTCTGTGCTGGTACTCCTCTCTTTAAACTGGGGGCATCTCAAAAGTCAGCTACTGTAAATTCCTCATACACCCCCACTTCAAGTAATCCAAATGATCCCTTTAAGACATAATGGTTCAGCATACAGTAGGCTATAATGATCTTTAGATGTTTGGTTTCAGATTGTAAAGGTTTCTCTTGCTCATTTTTATTTACTTTTTATTTATTATTTATTTGACAGGTACAAGACGTGTGGGTATTGTTACATTTAAGTACATTTGTAATCCTGTCCCTCGTTAGGCTTTTAAGAGATAAAACACAAGACACAACACAAAAACAATCACTACAAACGGTAATACAAACAACAATGAATGAAAACAAACCACTATAAACAAGACAACAGTGACAACAGTGACAACAGAACAAACAGCCACTCAGCAGCAAATTGAAAAAGAGAACCCTTTTAACCCAAATTCCAGTTTAAGTCCAACAGGGTTTGCAGCAACAGAGTTTATTGGGATCATCTGTTTGTCCAAAAAGTTTGAAAATGAATCATCATGTACAGTGTGAGAGTGTGAGACATTTGTGATGTTAAAAGCAAAAACAACACTGGTGAAATGAAGGATCCACAGCCAAAGTCTCAAAATGACTGAACAGTTGTGCCAACATTGATCACACACACGTTAAAAAGACTCAAGTGGAGTGAAACCGTTGTCGTTTGCTGTTCAGTGGTTTGACCCATTTTCAACTGCAAAAACTGTCAACTGTCGAGCACAGCTCCTATAGCCCAGTCATCCCCAAACACTGGGTCGTGACCCACTGGTGGGTCTCGGGACATTTTATTTGGGTCACCAATAAATAAAAATACTATGGAAGAAATCCTACAAATTTAAAATTTTTATCTGCAGTACGGCTTTCATAAAGCATTTAAAATATGTTAATTCAGCCGCTATGCTTTTCTTGTAAAAACAAAAAAGTTGAGAAAACTCAAAATTTCTGGGCAACTTGCTTCAATAGATTTTTGAATTGTGAGCCCAACTCAAACTAGTTTCGAACATTTTTTACCAACTAATAAAGTTTTGTTGAGAAAATTTACTTTTCTTCTTTAGATAAACTTGAATCTTTGAGTTTGAGAACCTCACCCCCAATATCGTATTTAAAAAATGATTGAATAAACTCCAACAATTATGAACAATTTATGAAACACATTTTTCTTTTGAGTTTGTAAACCTCAAATATTCAAGTTTATCTAAAGAACACAGGTAAATTATTTCAACTAATCTCGACTTTAAATTTTGACTTGTCTCAATTTTTTTAAAAGGTTTGTTTTCTTGATGAGAGGAAATAAAAAACAACAAGATGTCCTGTCAGTTCTGTTCTGCCTGAATACATTCATTCTTTTTTTTTTTTTAAATAAAGTATGTATCAAAATAATATAAGGTGATGCAGAAATGGCAGGAACATTCATTTATGCACAAATGAACTCTTGAAAAAGATTTATTGATTGTTGTGAATTGGGTCATGATGAATTGTAGTTACAAAACAGACAAAAAGTTTGTGAGATACCGCTATAGCCTATACCCTGAAACAATCACATTCAAATGAAAGCAGCACTAATAGTTGCGATGAATGCCTAAAGTTATTTGAATAGTAACTGTACAATAACAATAGCAAAACAGAGGAATACAAGCAATAACAAATGCTTAAAGTGCATAGTGTCCTTTTCTTTAGGGGTACTGAAGCCCTTCTTTAATTCTGAATGAACACTACATACTCATGCTTGTCTTCTCACTGCCACATGGTGTCACTGCTGCAAAGTACAGTCACAATGTAATACTGCATTCATGCAAGCTCGGCAAAATGGGAAGAACGAAAATGTCTTTGTTTTAAGCAGAGCTTGAATAAACCAGTTAACTGGGTCAAAAAAAAAAAAAGAAAAACTTAAAAAAAAAAATCAAAGATTAGTTCCAGTTATAGGCCTACCCTTAGGCCTACAGTATGGCACAAACAGCTGCATCGATTGTGTTAGTGTTAATATTGGGTTTGTTTATAGCGGATATTTCCGTATCGTATTATTGTATTATGTCTGTGATTTCAACTAGTGGTCTAAACGGGTTTTCCAACTTGGATATTCCTTTTTTGTGGTCAAATATTTATTTAATATAATAGATCGTCATATAAATTACTGTGTCCTGAAATCACAGAAAGAGATCCAAAGAGAGACAAAATAAAATAAAATAGAATAAATATTGTAAGTAAATACAAATAAATAAATATGAATAAGTTAATGAATAAATCGATAATATTTGGATACATTGTTCCAGCCCTTATAACGTTATTAACTTCTGCACGTGTGACCCATTGACCCACCCTATTTATGTGAACTTGAACGCAGCACAGTAAAGACTTCGTTGGCGGGAAAACGAAACCATGGATGTTGCATTCAGGAGCATAAGCGTCCCAAATTAGTGGGAATAAAACAGGCTGTAAAGCAAGTCGAAGAAAGAAGCAATGAAGAAATAGACAAGCACAAGTATAAAAGAAGGCGTGAAAGAACACATTTTCAGGACACTTCGGATGGTGAAAAGAATGAGACATCGGAGTGAAGTTATGCAGGGACTGTGAAGCTGTAGCTGATATGTTAGCTAGCTGTTAGCTTAAGCAGCTAGCTTGTTTATCTAAACTGGAATTGAGAGTCCAAAGAATTCAAAGATGAGCCCTGGGATTAGCATGGCGGCGGGTAGTCCTACACAGAAGAAGGCAAGGACAGAGCAAACAAGGTAAGATAGCAGCTGTGGATGTTTATTGTTAGCTTGTTTGTGCGACTGCAGAAGTGAATACCGGAGTAGTTGTATGCGACTTGCAGGCAGGTCAGCAACTTTTTCAAGAAAACGTGTTATCGAGATAATTTGGCGTATGAACACAAAATATTATTGACTTGCGTTGAAAGTGTGCTAAAGTTGTTCATAATTATCTTTTCTTTGATTTATGTTTTGAGCTTGCTTTGTTTGTTGGGGATACTACTTCAAAACTGCCGTTTACCAACCCACAAGCCATTTCACATTGGAAGTAGTTAGATTAACTTGTCAAACTAAAACTACTTTGAAAAAGTGGTTCAACTACATCTAAACTACATGATGGGAAATAATCATAATCTAATTCTAGAAATCTCGCATTGTTACGACTGAATTAACAGAGTAAAGTGTGGGTGTGTTTGATTTAAGCTGATTTAAGCACCTCCAGGATGTGTTTAAAAGAGAGGATATGGATCAATTGTTGAGGTGCAATCAAGAAAATACTAACTTTAATTTTCGTGGGAAAGTCATAATGCTTGTTCACAGATATCTTGGTCACAAACCACAGGTAATTTTAATCAAATACCAATAGGTAATTAGCTGTGGTATTGTGCCATTACTGTATGGCAAAAAAGTTATAAGAACACAATGAATAGTGAAGTTTGTAATTCACTCTCTAAATTGCACAACCCAAAGTAGTTAACTACTGAAAGAAATATTGAGATTAAATTGTAGCTAAACTACCACCCAACAACTGAAAAATGTAGATACGCTAGTATTGAAGTCCACTAACTTGCAAATGTATGCAGTAGCCCAGTCATTCCCAGAGCCCGGGTCAGAACCCACATGGGGGTCACAGGAGATTTTATTTGAGTCGCCAAATACATGAAAGGCTATGGAAGAAATTCCACACATTTAAGATTTAAAATGTATTGTAATGTAATGTTTTACTGATGAGAGAAATTTTTTTGTCTCATTTATGAAGTAGACTAAAAAGTCCTACATTGATTTCCTGATCAGAGAAAATAAAGACAATGAGATGGCCTGTTATCTCAGCCTGAATGTATTAATTTCTAAATTTAAACTATTTAACGTGTATATGTTTTCAATAACGCATGTCAAAATGATATAAGATGATACAGAAATGGCAGTCAAAATGGTCAAGGACGTTCATTTATGCACAAAGTAACTCATCCCAAGATTTGGGTCGGGATGGTTTGTCATTTTTCAAAAGTCGGTCCACAGAAGAAAAAAAAGTTTGGGAAACACTGCATATTTTTCTGTCATGGCTGGTGTTTTGTTTTGCTTCTGGTTTTGATAGCTGTTGTTGTATTGTATCGTTTGTTTACTACATTACTAGGTACTACATACCTTTGGCTGAAAGAAAAAGTGTTGGTGCAATTCACTTTTGTTAGAGGTAGCAGACTGATGGATTTAGATTGGAAATCACAGCCGTTTGCTTTCATTTATTAGATGAAATCATGAGCAGGTGTACATGGTGAGTGATTGACTGCTGTGCAAGTTGCTATGTGTCTCTTTGATGTTTTTCTGTAGCTGATTAAACTTACTGTCAGGTTACAGGCCTCTGTGTTTGTAATCTGTGGTTGATGATGGCATTCTTGAGTTAAGTATATCCATCTCTGAAGATTAGGCAAGCTTGTATATTTGTCTGCATATGCGTGTTCTTCACTGATTTTCAAACAAGACTTTTCACAAGTTCACATCGCTGCAAATGAATGATTCCCATTTCTGGCAGTAAAATATTTAATGGAACAGCTCAGCCCATAATCAAAACGACATATTTTTGATAAATATACATATTTTTGATTTTCAGGTGAGCTGGCATGAAGAACCTTTTATATAGATAGTTTTAATGTGAGTTTCTGTTTTTTGGAGCTATTGGACATAGAAATGTGTATTATTGTGTATTATATTCTCTCAAATATAATGAAACTAGATGTCTTGTGGTGTTCAAAGCACCAAAGAAATACATTTGAAAACTCAAAAACTGTGTCACTTTCCTGATATCATGACCTATTTACTCGAGATAATCTGTAGACCTTGTTGTGGCCAGTTTTGTGTGGGAATGTAACACTTTTTGTTGTAGCAGAGTTTATAGTATTTTTCTCATATTGTATCATAATGTTATAGGAGCTTGTTGATTTGTCGAGTCAAGTGTGTTTTCCTGGATTGCAAGCTCCTGTGCAGAGGTTTTCAAAGAGAGGAATAGCTGTGGTTTGCCACTTGCTGGCAAAGCCCACAAGTCCTCTATAGGCACAGTTAAATGTTATTGTTGGAGGGCCTCATATAGCTGTGATGTAACTACTAACTACCCAGAATGAATGAATGTTATCAGCTTATTGTGTTAGCTTATTGCTGTCAATTAAGAGGCCAAAGAGCTCAAATTAAAGCTTTGATATAATAAAACTAATAATTCTAATAATAATTCTAAATTTAATATTGATTGGCAGGTAGGGAAATCATAGTTTTAATTTATTTTCAGCTTTATCCCATTAATCACATGATTTATATTTTATTTTATTTCAGTTTAGTAAGAATCTACATTTTAGGACATCAGGCAGCCATTCATTTCCCTTCATTTCATGAAAAAACGTTTGACAGAGACTTAAATCATGCTTACAATATACCATAACAACCCTTCACTTTTCTTAACAGGGTATGATTTTTTTTTTTTTTTGACAACAAAGCTTGTCAAGTCACCAGCTGACTCATTGCATTGATGTCAGAGAGGTCTTGATTGCTCCAACACGGAGAGTTTACAAAATGTTGCTTGCTTCCCTTTGTAGCACTGAAAGAACTGTCACTGAAGTTACTGTAATCAGTGAGTAACTTTACACTGAGTAAACAGTTTCCTTTGAAAAAAAATGCTGATGTCTTATAGGTTGAAGACATCCTGAGGACTCTACCAGAAAAGTGTGAAAGTAGAGATTTACAGTTGTAGACCTATTTAATTATAACTTATTAAATGCATCTGTTCTGACAGTCAACATAATCCATGTTATAGATATATCTGAATAATACTATAATGGCTTCTGTTATTTCATTCAATCAGTGTCACATTCTGGGTATGCGTTGACTTTGGTTGGGGAGCAGTCTGCTTGGAGGCGAGTCGGCTCGCAGTTCATGTCGGGCATGGCTCGCTGCAATATAAGCCGTCATGAAAATGCAACTCAGCAGAAACACGGTTTGACTCACCCGGCCAATGTTAGTACAAAAGCACTGTGTCTGTAATTGTGTCATTTATTCATTCTGTAAACAGTGCGGTGGGCTCCTCCATGGGGCTGCACACAGGTTTACAAGCAAACATGAAGATAAATCCACTTTTTAATCCCAAAAGTTTTAAACATACATGCTGAGCTCCTCTCCTGCCAGTAAAGCAGCCAGCATCACATCGACTCTGGTGTTATTTTTTCCTCCAGAAGTGTAAGTCTGCCACCAACCTTTCCCTCCAGAGCTCCCGGCTCTAAGCAGCTGTTTGTTGGCTTTGTGTTTTCGCTCTGCCCGGTCTGCTCGGCACTCGGCAAAACTCTGCGATACAAGTGAATGAATACCACTGAAGGTGAACTCGGAAGTAACCGAGTGAGCTGACAAATTCCCAGGTTGAGCATGTTGCTCATTAGGCTCTTTTCTCTTTATTATAATGCCGTTTTATAGCGACTTTTCCTGTAGTAGTTTCCGTCATTGATTCAAGGTCTCACCAAAGCAACGTGCACGCGCAGCTGCACTAGTAGGAGGAGCCCCCCAGGTCTGAAAAGACCTGTGATTGGTTTAAGTTTACCGTCACGGGCCAGATTCTCTAAATGCTGAAAACAAAGCCATAGATCAGATGCAGAAGTCTCGTTCTTTCTCAGAACACCTGATTTACGATGTGCTGAAAGGTTTTTATGAAATTATTTCTCAATTATACCAAAACAATGTTGCCTACTGGAGCTTTAAACATTGCCACCTTCGCTAGTCAGCACCAGAAATATTAGTTGGGTTAAACTGTTTAGCAGTATTTTATTAATGCACAACGCCAGTCAACTGTTGCCTCCAAGGTGTTAAGCAGCTGCCCGCCCCTAATCGGGGCTGTGGCCCTGTCAGACGGCAGCTCCTCTCGCCCAGCGCGTATGCCCCGATGGCTCGCCCAACCCCGGATGTTGTTATCAGCAAAGTTGGACAGATGACAGCTTGTAAAACTTGAGCGGCTTGGCAGCATTTTGATATAGAAAATGAAAATAAGGTTGAATGTAGACTGTGACAGAATAAATTGGTAACCACTGACTGGAGCAAGGTGTAACCATATTCAGCACAGACACGGACATTAACTTGCAAGCAGAGCAGCTGCTGCTAGCACTGCTAATTAGAGTTGCACAGTACCCACGGTACCCACGGTACCCCGCGGTGCCAAATCATAACGGTTCCTACTATACTAGAATTTATACACGACGGTACTACCGTGGATTACTACTACCCGGTGCCAGTTTCCGCTAGTAGCGGCCGCCTCTACTCTCCTCCCGGCTTCTCATTGCATGC
>JAJHUR010083616.1:0-26426 GCA_027495735.1 Lutjanus campechanus | reverse complement strand
GCACACACATATCACAAAACACTAATTAACCTATAATATAGCCTAATGGTCATAGACTCAGTGAAGCTATATAAATCACAATTATGACTATGACTGACAGCACATAAGCATATGTAAGTCACCGATAGTAAGCTACAGGTATTTAAGAGTCAATAAATATCAGATGAGAGTATAATGCAGCGTGAACGTGACAGAGACAAAAAGAGAATACATACAATACTCAGCCGGTTGAAATCCGATCGCACTCGTTTGCTCTTTATTCTCTTCCTGAAGGTGATTTTGCTCCTGAAGCTCATTGTGAGCAGAATCAAGTGTGTATAGTATCACAATGTACACACACACAAAAAAGCAGCAGAACTCCGAATATCTGGAGAAAAAATAACCTAAATTAAAAGTCAATTAAACAAAACGCACATTGTGGGGCATGTGCTCTATCAGAAGCAGAACTAACACTGAGGGTGGGTTTATGAGTGTGTGTCAGCACACGTGGATGCAGAGGAAGTTGATGTTTGGTGTCCAACACACACACACGCAACTGTACGCACAGAAAATCCCCGGCAAACAAGAAACTAACCAACCAGGCCCGCTGGTTTGTAGACATCATACTGTCAGCCTTTCACTTTCTGACAATTGAACATACAATTAATAATATATGAAACTATTATCTGTTCTGAACAAATTAAAGGTAATAGCTTATAGACGATCAATATTTTACACTCCACATTACTAACCGTGCACACAAGGGGCCCCTCTTTAGAGTTAAGCACTTATCATGTGCTTGCACACAGTCAAAATCAAACTCTCAGCACCTTATCTTCTTCTGTCTAATGTTATCAGTATCACGCCGTCAGCCCACACAGGGACACACAGACATATGAACTGTCATGCAAACAAACTTCCTGTTCTAAACCTGTCCTGTCCTCCTACTCATCCTCCTAAATGACGCCGTCACAACACAGTTTACTCATACCGTATAAAACTATAAATATATGCAAAATAAAAACATACAGAGATATTCAATGCATACATGTTCCCCTCTGAGAGAAATTAACAGAAAAATCCACAAATAACCGGTAAGAATTATATCTTAGGTTTGCCTGCACATTCACTTCCCTCCAGATGAAACCCCATAGCAGAAGAGAAAATCGTACAAGAGGAAACAACTCCTGATGATACAACAAACTGCTATACCTGCTGCTGACACATTACATAAGGCTTTATGAAATTAGGCTTTTTGGTGCTTTTCTTAATGCAATTCAGCATTGATTTGGAGTTACTGGATCACATGACATGGAAAAGTGATGCACGGACTGCAGTTTTAACTGTTCGCACTATGGTTAATCCATGGATTGGGCGAGTCTAGTCATAAAATTTTTAATTCTGATTTATAATCGATGGGTTACAGGTGTGTGAAATAGGGTGAAGCGTCTCCCCAGAGGGAGAGAGAGAGAGACGCTTTGTGTGCATTTGCATGAGGCAAAGCAGCACAACTTCTTTAATTCTGTTTCCTGTGGAGAGTTGTCTATGATCTGTCACATTTATAACGACAGTTTTTAGTTCTGTTGCTTACATTTCCCTACATTTGCTGCAGTGATATTATTGTGCTCACAGAAATAAAACAGCTTCTCTAAGTAAATTGTTATAGAAAACACTTATACATCAAGATGACCCACAACAAAGAAATCAAATGGAACGCTTGCACTGCCCGACAAAACTTTAAGGGTAATATAGACTACAAGGACAGGTAGAGGTACAGGCGGGATACAGGGTGTGTCTCCTGCATGTGGGTATAAATCATCCAGCAGCCATCTACCTGAATATATTATTTTTTGCGATTAAGTTATTTGTTTGTTATTTGTTTATTTTAAGTCATTTGTGATTAATGCAAAGCAGAGAAGTAGAATTGTACAACACTTTTTAACATCTGACAATAATTTCTACAAATCGAAGGCTGCTCACTGGTCTCCATACTCTATGTGCTATAAATATAGTGTGTGGGAATTGTGTCAGTTAATGAGCGTCAGTTTTGGTGAAGTCAAAGCCAATTTTGAGGTTAAAGTGCAAAAACTGTTTTCACACGAAATGTCAGATCCAAATGTGTGAAATGCAAAGGTTGGTTTCACATTTCATGTCCAGATGTTGTTGTTTTAATTGATTTATTAACTTTAAATTGTATGCTTTTATTTATGCTTAAAGTTTTATTGTGGCTTTTATTGTTTTAACTTTTTATCACCACTTTTATCTACATTTCTTATTGGTGTTCTTATTAATGTGTCTAGGAGGAGCTTTTATTTTATTTTATTTTATTTTATTTTATTTTATTTTATTTTTATGTCTGAGATAAAATGAAGGTTAAATAAATGATTGACTGGATCTGTTTCACTTTGAGTTAGTATATTGTTATTTAAGAGATTTTATGACTGCAACTCATCACTGCAACTCTAAGAGAGTGAAACAACAACGTGGCTCTGCAAGTCTTCCAGGACGAAACATTTCAAAGTAAAGCATTAATCTTAATCTACTGTATGTTTTTCTAACTTAATCATCGGTAATAGCTCTTTGATGTTTTGCATGTGAAATGGTGAATCATAATTACGCTCATCTTAGCACTGCACTCCCATTTAACGTCAGCAGCAACCTCTTCTTCTTTCACTCTCTCTCCCTCCCTCCCTCCCTCCATCCATCCATCCATCCGTCCGTCCGTCCGTCCGTCCGTCCGTCCGTCCGTCCGTCCGTCCGTCCTCTGTTCTGTACCAGCTGCCTCAGCTGGCTCCATCCCTCCAGTCCTCCCTCTCATCCCCTCCTATCATGTCATCAAACATCCTCAGCAGCAGCGTACTCCTTTATTTCTTCTGCCTTTGATTCTCTCTCTGTGTTTCTCCCCTGATCCCTTGTTCTCACCCTATTAAACATCCCTTTTAACATTGCTCCTCTCTTTTTTCTCCCTCCCTCCCTCCCTCTTAGCAGGGGTGAGGAGGAGTGGGTGTTGATGTTGGTAAACTACAGCTGTGTGGAGGGCACAAATAGAGCACTAGATTGGTGGCTCACAGCATGGCTTTCCTCCAGAACAAGGGAGTGAGACAGAGGGAGAGGAGGGTTTGAAAGAAAAAAAAGGAGGAGCAGAATGAATCAAAGTTGGGAGATTATTAAGACAAAGATGGAGAGAAATCACAGGGTTCACCTCTTTGTGTGCACAAGCTGGTCTGCGTCATTCCCAAGCACAGATTTAACGGCTTATCATCCTGTTAAGGGAAAGATGTGAGGAAAAGTGTGACCAAAACAGAGAGAGGGGGAGTGTGGAGGAAGAGAGAGAGTGTGAAAGATTGATAGGGAGTAAGACAGAGAGAGACAGAAAGGGGAGGAGAGGGGGACAGAGACAGCTGAGACAGCAGAGAGCAGAAGAAACTAGACAGAAGCCATCTGCTTTACATCATTAGAGCAATACAGGGTCTGGGCTGGAGAGACACAGTGGGACTAATGGGGATTCATACTTCTAAGAGAAGTCGCTCCTCTGATGAAAACCAGTGTTCTCCACTTTTGTAGGCGCAATTTGATGTGTTTACTTATTTTTTCCCAACTTTCTCGCCTTCTTCCAAAACAAACAGATTACACTTGTTTTGTGGTGGCTGTCCGCTTAACTTATCTATATTAGTCAGTCCATTCAGGTCAGTCTGCAAATCATAAGCAGCCCCCGTTCCACAGTGAATGGACAAATAATCCCCAAATATCACATGTCTTGTCAACAACCCATTAACCAACCGATAACACATCATCAAATGCCACTCAAGAGGTCTAAAAAGGTCAACAACACCAAAAGATGATTGACAGTAGCCAAAGTGGACAGTGGCTGGAGGATTTGCACTCTTCCCCTGACCACTGTGTCAGTGACAGGGTGTCAGAGGGACAGACAGAGAGCCAAGCTTGCAGGGAGAGATGGAGGGAGGTAAAGGGGAGTGTGCTGCATGTTTGACAGCAACGTACAGTATGTAGCAAGTGTTAGACCCTTGCTTGTCCCATAGTAATTTCTGTCCTAACACCCCTATATATCCTATTATGTGTATGTTTCTCTTGTATTTTCAGTGTTGTGTCTCACTTGGATTGTTTATTATTATCATCATTATTATTAATACATTTGTTTTTTTTATGTCTGTTAATTTTCTGTGCCTGAGGACCCCCTTGAAAGCTTGAGAAGATCCTCTAATTAAAATTGAAAATATTAAAATTATTACATCCTCAAGAGACTCTACTAGAGACATTTGAGTGTCATTGATGGAACGCATTGTACTGATAAAGCCTCTTTTGACATTCTCACAGCCAAATAGGAGCCAGACAGATATATCAGCCAATAGTATCAGCAGATATTGGCCTATCAAAACTATATCAGTCTATAACAGTATCAGTTCACATGTCCAATATGACATTTTTCTTGACATAATACAGATAGTTTTCTTCTGTTATGTTTTATAGGCATCATTATATGTACATTTGTTCCTTTTCTAATTCATTGTTATTTGTACCAATTATTAAAAATACCACTGACAAATTACCATTTCAATGACATGTTCTCATTGTGGACAATAAAAATTATTCTTCTGTAAAATATCCTGCCTCTACTACATATTTTTGTTACAAGTGTTTAGATAAGCACATCTGAAGGATCACTGCAATATCAGCGAATAAATCGATTGGTAATGTTTTACTTGTGGCCCCTTGGCCCCAAAAATCTGGTATCAGTCCTGTTCCATATGGAAGTCTTCAACACATCTTGGTTTATCCTGACTATCTCTTGATCAGACGGTGACAAGAAACAGAAAACCACTTTCCAAACACAACCAAAGTTGTTGATTATGTCATCGGTTTTATAACCACAAACTAACTTCTCAAGAATTTTCCTGACCACAGTAAGGAGACAGCATGACATTAAGTTATGGATGACTTAATAGAACTTTAACAAAGCTGCATTTGACCTTTGGAGTTTCCCAGGGCTCCATACTTGAGACTTTACAATTCTCGCTCTGTATACTGCTGCTTGGTGATATCATACACAAATGACACACAGCTGTACTTTTCCGATTCTCCTGACCTCCTACATGAGTGTCTAATGCAGTTGTGTGTATGTCACAACACCTCCTGTGTAAATCACCACTGATGAATCAAACCTTGGATTGCTGTCTTTAAGCAAGAAACAGCTGTTATTGAGAACAGTGACATCATTGTTTTTTTCAAAAGGTGACTTAATTTGGAAACCTATTCCCAACATGATTGCATTTTGGAACTAAAAGGGCACTCTGAGAGCACAGACCTCCATCAAGGCCAAAAGCACAATGCAATGTTAACGAAAATCAATACACTCCGTGATTCGGATCGACTCCAAAATTTAATGCGCTCTTCCTTGGCACATGCTACACCTTTCCACCAAGTTTCATGGCCATCAAGCCAGTAGTTTTTCCGTAATCCTGCTAACAAACAAACAGCACTGAGAACATGACTTTGCTGGTGAAGGTAATAAATTCTTTCAAGCCATTTAAGCCAAAAAGGGTGGAAACCCTGGAATTTTTGTAGAGCTGATGAACCGCTTACTCTGACATGGAAATATCTCCTGCTAAAAAAGATTAGCAAAAGGTAGAGTTAGTGCTCTAGTTTCTAGTGCACCCTGGCCTGCACATGCTCTTGTACTTACAGTACAAGAATCTGCAGGAAAGCATGGCTTTGCAGTGTAAACTATCATGACTTTAGTTTGCCACAGAGACCAGAAAAGCGGGTACCAGAAGAAATGGTTTATGGAGGGGAAAGAAAGAAAGGGGAAACAGAAAGGGCGACTGTAAAGATCCCACCCTGCCAAAACTCTAACATTTTTTCCACCAGGCTTACAGAAACCAGGGTCTTTCTGGGAATACAAAATCTGGCCATCACTAATGGATACAGATACCAAACAGATGGCTGACATGCACCACTGTACAGAAGAGAAAAGTCTGTAAGGAGAAACACACATGCACTTTCATGTAATTCATTCATCGATTGCTTCACCCAGTCATTCAGGCATTCATTGATTCATTCACTCGGTCAAGCAACTCTCATCCACCATCTTTTTAATGGTTCTGTTTGAACAGCTATATTTATCATCTTCTCTGTGGGCCATATGCAGAGAAAGCAGATTTTTCCCACAGAAACTAGATTCCTCATGTCTGACCCCACCATCCCCCTCTATTCTCCTCCCTCCATTTCCGTCTTTCTGCCTCTCAGCTGTGAAGAGAAACAACCAGGCCCCAATCATTGATCATACATCAACCTCTGCAGCAGAGGAAAAGAAAGAAGCAGTTAAAAAAATGGAGAGTTTGAGAAGGAAAGGCAGAAATATGGCAAATAACAGCACAGAAAGACAAAATTAAAGAAATTATGTAACATTTTCCGAAAAAGATATATACTGTATAGACTCATATTAGCATAATCCCTTTCAATCATCATCTATGAGCCACTAGATGAGTGTGGTGGTGGTAGAGTTGTCACGATAGCAGAATTTTACATTTCAATACAATACTAGTATTAAAAAAACACAGCAAAAAGAACAGTTTAGCAAATTTTGAAATTAAGAACCTGTGCACAGTGCTGGCTGTTAATGAAAATAGTCTGGTTTTGTTGCAAGCCAAATTTCAGACAGGACAATAAAGACTGAATTGAACTGAGGTCTTAAATGAGATATTTTCCTTTTTTTACAGCTATGTTGCTTTTAGTAATATCAAATGTTAGTATTGTATTGTTTTTAGACATGTGGTACTGAAAAAATTTTGATACTTCTGACTACCTTTTGGTGGCTGTATCTGCAGAGACCCTGTTATCTGCTTGTATTTCCTTATTTTCTCATTATTTTTCTGTGGGTGGGACACTTAACCAAGTCAAAACATCAGTATTTGACATCCTGGGAATGAGGCTCAACAATCAACAATCTTTCTGGTACATTTACAAACAGCTTAGACAAATCCTACTGATTCCACCTTTCAGAAAACAAAGTTTATACGCATGATTAAAATTGCTACTTCAAACTTGCAAAATTGAAACAGGATTTACAAATCTGGTTCAGGACATCTATCCATCCATTGTTGCAATTTAAGATGCAATAAAAAATGCATTCATGCACACTAAAATATTATGCCATTGTGCACACCCACATACCGTCGTCCACTCTACCTGCTCACACATGCATTAGGTAGAAAGTCAGTGTGGAGTTGGAGGTGTTGATTACCATTACAATGATGGTCAGAGGTGAGGTGGTAGTGGTGTAACCCTCTAGGGTTGGAGTGGCAGCATCCAATGACATCTGGTCCTGTCGTGAACATATGTGACCACAGTCGGCCCCGCCCACTGATCGTAGAAGCAGGACCACACTGGCTGAACAACCCATAATCCACCGCTCTTGACTCCTAGTCCAGCCTGATCCTGTCCAGCAGTATAGGCGTCACCTGAATTGATTTTTCTACCTGAACTCAACTGTTTGCCCTGGAGACACAGTCCAGTTCGGCCCAGTCAGCCCCTGGTCCAGCCAGTGGTGCTGCGCTGTGTTCAAGCCCAGTAGGAAAACTGAGACACCATCCTACTTCAGCCAGTCCTGCTTTGCAAGCTCTCTGTCTTCTCCCTGCACTGCTCCACTCCAGTCTGCAGCTCCTAATGGTGCTGTTGCTGAGCTTACACACTGGCAGTCTTACATGTCTCTCTCTCTCTCTCTCTCTCTCTCTCTCTCTTCCTCTAAGACACACACACACACACACACACACACACACACTGACTGCAGCTGTGCACGGTTCAGCCCAGCCCAGCTCTTCCAACAAATCACAGTCATCAATGGCTGTCAGCTGACCAGAACCAGCTGCTACACACACAAACACACAAACACACACACCATATTTTTTCTGATTTTCATTCTGCAGCACTCTCCTTCACCATTTTTCTCCCAGTCACACCAGTCCTTTCAAGTCGGAGTTCTGCTGGCTGTGTTTGTGCATTTGCGGTTTGTGTGCTGAAGACAGGACTTAAAGTGCACACACGCTATCCCACACTCGGATTTTGTAAAATAAACTGTTCCTTATTTTAAAGAAAGAATCTAAAAATGTGTGTGTTTATGCATGTGCATGTGTTTGCGACAGTAAATTCAGCTTAGTGTTGCAGAGTGGAGGTTGGCAGAGTGTGTGTGAGGCTCCAGGGAGAGTGTGTTGGGGAGTGGTGAGTGGAAAGTGGATGGAAAGTGGGGAGTGGGCGGTTTTACAGATGAAGCATGCATGTGGAGTTTTAGGGCAGTGGAGTTAATGTGAAATTCCCCTGACTTTGGTTCAACAGTAGGACACTAACTGGGCTGTTTGGTTGGTCTAAAACAAGTGCTTAAAAATAAAACTCCATTATATTAGATCTGACGTCCCTGAGTGCCAGCGACAATCACTTTTACCACTCTAATTGTTCTCATGTCACCGTGACATCTGGTCTTGCTTTTCGTCTTCTATTTTCAATGTGTGTGGCTAAACGAACAGAAAGAAATGTGCATTCTGAGAACTAAATGGTTTTCATATGTTTTCAGGCAATTTGAAATACTTCTCATTATGAAATTCCTCTTGTTCTTCACTGCCAGTTGTACTTGTTGAACCAGAGGATGTCAAAAACATAGATTTCAGAAACGATATGGACGTAGCACCAGTTATTCCAGCCAATGGTTTCTGAAGGGGCGCTTTGAATCCTGGATTTTGATTTGCTGTTCTTTCATTCCAGTGTAAAAGAAAATCCTGTGCACAGCTCTTGATCAGTATCACAATTTATTGATCACACTACTCTTCTGGCACCTCTGGAGGGGGGTCAACAGTGTTTCATACGGTCTCAGATTCACAGAGGAGCCGAAATGCAAGTGTGATCGATGCATTTTGATGCTGAGCAAGAGCAGTGTGCACGATTTTCGTTTTTACAAGAATGAAGTGACACTTTCCAATATACCTGCATCCAAGACAGTTAGATGTGCAAATATCTCCTTTGAACCAGTGGTTTGCTGTTCTTTGCCATCTTCGTGACAGACTTAGACATCAGTCAATCAAACACTGTCCGAGGCATACTTCTCTGTTAAGCCTTAATATTTCCTCAGTGGGACCATGACTGTCAAAATCACAGCCAAGACACACAGTGCAAATAATTTCAGACCCTAGCATACTATGGAAAATAAGCTGATAATGTGCTGATCGTAATAAAGGAACAATAATAGATTTTTCCATTGATTTCAACAAAGTGAGTTTTCACAGATATTAACACGTAATATTAATATATGTCTGCATTTGTTTCTTTGTTATAGGTACAATATCACACAATAACAGACATAAGTGACACTGTCAAATGAAAAAAACCCCAACATTGTCCTAATTATCTACATGTCCACATGAAATGGTATTTCAAGAATATCTAGCTTCCTGATCGTGATGTATTTCTGAGTGAAACAGGACAGGCAGGCGGGACATAATATTGGGAGGAATTTGATTTTAACGTTGAAAAGTGGGTGTGTCCTAATCCAACGTACCATGCTGTTGCATGTTTTTTAAAAACTACAAGTTTGTTTCTTCACTTAAGAAAAGTTGATGGTTTGGAGATACAATGTTTTTACATGACAGCGATGAGACTGTATATACACATATAAGATAGGACAGTGACAGAAGAAACAGTAAAAGTAGACACTGACATCCCATGTAATGACATTTTGCACAATTTATTTTGTCTTTTTAACCTTTGTAAATTTGTATTTGCACATCGTCACTTGTAATGAGGGACAACAGATGTAAAATAGCATTTTTGCTCAAATCTGGCATGTGTACATCTTATATTTTTATACTGATGTTCATTACCATGTGCTGTCCCTATCAAATAAACAATGAAATACATTCAAACGTGGAAATTCACATCTCAAAGCATCATTGAAATGGAAACGAGTAGTTACCCACACATAAGGTCACTTGAGGGAATATTTTACACTTTTGACCTGTGATACATTATAATTTAGCTCTGTGTACCGGTATGCCTTGTTTTCAAAGTCTGTCAGTAGATCTGTAATCAAGTGACACATAATGTATAGGTACAGACATTTGCACACACTCAGCTCCCTGCGGAGAGTAGGAGGTAACCATGGTGATGTTGTTAGGTCATGATTAAGGTCATTAGTGTCCATGCCAATGTGACAGAAAATCCCACCCAACACCCACGTAAATGCTCATTATTATAATGCTTTACATAGCTAAATATAAACAGCACAGTACGCACAAAAACACAGCAACACACACATGCGGAATAGCTATTCCTCTCCCACACAGTGTACAAACATTAATGCACCCCAGTCAAGTAGGAGATGACAGTGCATATGTCCAGTGCAAAGTACAAAGTGGAGAGAAAGAGAAACATTAACCGCACCCACCACCACCCCTCCCCAGCTAGCAGCCTCTGACTGAGAGCTCTTCAGTGCAACATGCCTGATAGCAGCAGCTAAAACGCACAGAAGTCACAGAGATGGGCTTTGTTTGTATGCCAGGCCTCCACAATGGTCCTGTCATGCTAATATGCCCACACACACATGCCCTGTAGATGCCTGCAATGTCCTCATGTTACACAGCTAGCTTGGTGCTGCGCTCTCATTCACTCCGCCTGCCTTCACACTGTTTTCAAATACAGATTATATCACCATGCTGGCTGGCTGCTGTAAGTATATTCCCATCCAAATGTTCATCAAGGTTTTAACTAATACGACAAATGTAAGCCATGTGTGGAAGACAAGAAAATTTAATTCATTTAACTCTGAAACTATAGAATTTAATTGATGCGGATATTGTTATGGTTTGGGATTTCAGTTCAGTTATTTCCTGTTTTTTAGTTCTTGTTTTTTACTTTCTCCCCCCATCTTTGTCTTTTCCCTACCTTTTTGATCACTAATTAGTTTCATATGTTCCTGATTAGTATTTAGCTTTGTTTTTCTCCTTTCTTTGCTACTTTGTCTTTTTCCTACCCTGTTTTATTTTGAGAAAATCTTTCCTCATGTGTCTTTGTTGACTGTTCTTCCTGTCTTTGTCTTTTGCCCACCTTTTTTGATTACTGATTGGTTTCACCTGTCCCAGATTGGCCTCCCTGTGTATTTAATCATCTGTTTCCCTCCTTTCTTTGCCACTTCATTTTCCCATCCCAGCTGTTTTCCCGGTGTTTTGGACTTCTGTTTAGTTTTTGGACTTTTGGCCTGGGTCTCTTGGATTTTGGATTTCCTGCCTGCATAGACTGTTTTGATCTGTGCCTGCCTACCTAAGGCTTTTGTATTTTGACTTTAAATATTAAATCATTCAAACAACAAAAGCTCTGCCTTCTAGTCTGCATTTGAGTCCATCCTCTCATATTAGATGTTTATTTATTTAATGAATTTCTCAGTCCACATATAATATGGCACCTTTTCATCTGCCATCCTTTAAATTTCTTATATTGGCGGGCTTCATGGTGGAGCAGGAGCAGGTATGTCACAGCGGGTGGCAGTGATATGCTGAAGCTGTGTCTACACTGTCATGAATAAAACAAAGAGAAATCAGGAGCAGGTTCTGTTTCTTCATATTCAAAAAATCTGTTTCAACCTTGACTGTATCTTCTTTTTATAAATATGCCAACATTTAGTTGTTATTTTCCTGTGCACAAATGCAAAATGTGCATGAAAAGATAAGATAGAAACATACTTGCGTTTGATATCAGGAGACAGTTTATCATAGGATGTGGCCTGATCCCATCACACTCTGACTCTAAGTCTTTCACTGATTATGTTACATATTATGTACTATGGTCATCAGTTAAATCAAAATACTTTGCAGGTATCCTATAAGAAAACACTGCAGTTTTAATGCAGAGTCATTGCAAGGGGTTAACTGAGAGAAAGTTAAAGTAGCTACAGTCTTTTCTGCATAATGTTTGTTTTGTTGGAGCCCTTGTTGTAATTGTTTCACTTCACCTCCTTTTAAAACAGAAGGCAAGGGAGAGATGAATTTTAAGCAAAGCACCCGAGGCAACTTTCAGCAGATGAGGTGGAGAGTGCTGAATAAGTGATAAGGTCCTCGCACTTCCATGGACGGGAATGAGGAAACTGACACACCCTCTGTGGTTAGAAGAGACACAGACATGGAGATGATGCTGTGTAAAGCAGCTCAGCTCCCAGGACACTTGTCCTTGAGTTAGAGTCGGTTAGGAGAATAAATAAATCACACAATGAAATGGGAGAACAAAACTCTACAAGGTTAGTGTCACATCCCCAGACGAAACCACAAACACCCGTACCACCGTGCACACAATGAGACAGAATAATCTACTCTTCATTCTGTTCTCACTTTTCCCCCAACTGTCACTCCTTATTTATTCTCAGTCCATTATCTGTAACTCGAATGTCCAATTTCTGAACTCCCTTTGATGTATAATAAAAACCAACCACTATTAATATCTGGCAATCCTTTATTTTATTGGTTATTTATTTCCCAAATAAAGCGATATCTGTTATTTCTTAGAAGTTCTGTGGAAAGTATAAGTGGTGCTATTTTTTGAGGAAATGGACAACGAGTTAACTTGGTACACTTGGTAAGGATCTGCTACTTTTGATTGTGACTTCAGGAGAAAGAAATAGGAAATGATATGGTAGCTACCTAGACAATAATAGAACACAGACAGACAACTGAGAAATATCTGTGTATTTTAAATAATTTGAAACACTTTCAGTGTTCACAGTTTAATGATAATTAAGTATTTTACTGTCCATTGTTTTATTGTGATTGTCATATACAAGTAGGCCTGTTTTAATCCTTTACTTGCTTTACATAACAGTAGTCACATCACAATATAAAAATAATCCTTTTAAGTTCTAGTGTCTCAAGGTAACTTCTTATATGAAAGTATAAGCAGCATTTGGTTGAGTGTGATGCAACATATTTTGTGAGCAAATCATTTGTTTTGTATGTTAAATGGTAAAAGTCCAGTGTGCAAGATTTAGGTTGATTTACTGGCAAAAGAGGAACATAATATTCAAAAGAAAGTTTTCATTAGTGCATAATTACAAACTGTTGCGTTTTCATTTCCTTAGAATGAGCTTGTGTCTATATTGGTCACCACCATGTTTTTCTACAGAAGCCCAGAATGGATAAACCAAACACTTGCAGTAGAGAGGGTCTTTTGTGTTTTTTGCAGGTTTTGCACCCACCACAGCTTCTCCTACACTAGGGCTGCACAATTGATCAAGTGCAATATCCAAATCCCAACTTTGATAAAAAGAAAATGACAAAACAGAGTTATAATGAAGTACTGTGGTGCTGCAGAGGTGCCCCTGGCCTACAAATCTTGTTCCCCAGATGTCAGAAAATATCAACAAACACCAATAAATGCTTCATCATCATGATTTTAATAGCTTTTTTCATATGTCATATTGCAAATATTATCATCTGTCAAAATAATTGCAATATGTCTTTTTTGACTATATCATGAGGCCCTATTCTATATGCTTGGAAGGGGAGGGGGAGGCGAGTTGTTTATTGGACTTATTGGAGCATCCCTGAGAATGTGTTCTCCTTGTGCTTCTGTGCTTCCCTGTGTGACCGAGGTTAACCTGAACCTCTGTAAAGAATGACATCATTGGGGTGTATAGGGCAGTGTGCCGCCATCGTTTGTGGAGTTAATGTTTTCCAGCTGTACGGCCTCAGTCTCTGTAATCCTTCTGTTCCCAGCAGAACTGTTCGTCTGCTGAACAACACTGAAGGTGACACAGCAGTAGTTATGTACACTACAGCAGATTTGTGGCAGTTTGATGCGTGTGCGTGCATGCTGCATACACATGTAGGTTAACTATTTAGACAAAAGACAAACATAAGACATTTTACTGACTTCAAATACCTCAGCCAACTAGGCCAAGTAGGAAACCACAGTCCATTAAAGCCGCTGCACACTGCCTTGTAAGCAGTTAGCTCTGCTATAGTTAGGTTCCCTGTAGAGCTGGAGGCTGACTCATGGCAGCGCTGTTTGATGTGGTGCACAGCTCCACTGAGTTTACTTGGGAAAACACTCTCCCGTTCCCATGGTGACCACAACAGGAAGGATGCTGTCACTCAAGGGTGCTGGGTTCTCAGCAAACTACGGCTTGGCCCCTGGCACTCAGAGAGCAACAAGAGGGACACGGGGTCAACCCTTTTTCTGGCTGCACTACCCCCCAATTCGCACACAGCACACACACATACAGTGTTTCTCTGTGACGTGCTGCAGAGACGCAGAAAGTTCACTGACTGTAGCTACTAAAAAAAAAAGAGAAAGTTCTGAGCAGCTGAAGAACATACAGTCAAGAGGAAAGTCCTGCAGAATAGAAACATTCAGAGGAAGTTGATCTGGGATCATTTTCTTTAGATCTAAAATAATTTTTCACGTTTTGTTTTGATTTGTTGATTAAGATCAAAATGAACTTCATCAAATGACCAGTATGTTTCTGCAACTGTTGTTCAGAAGACCAGTGGTCACAGTAGTAGAGAGTAGTTCTTACTAACTAATAATTACTACTAATTACTTACAAGAATTTTCATTGGGGTTAACAAAGTTTTATCCCATCTGGTGTTGCTAGTAGAAATGTCAACTTCATGTAGTAGAAGCACAGTAGTATTCTGGGTTTCATGTAGTAAAAGTGATGTTAATATTGTCTCAAACTCATCCTGATGTGCTTTTCTCAGTAAAACCTCAGCCTGCGGATGCCACACCACAACACACCGTCTCTTGCACAAACAGGAAGGCAGACAAGGTCTAAAGTGAGCACACTTTTCACCTGATGCACCAAGGTACCCCAGAAATCTTCTTCTGTATGATTAAAGAGAAAATGTCTCGCTGAGAATTTATTAGATAAAAATATGTATCCTGGTACTACATCTGTCAGACCTTTCAGGTGCTTGTATTCATTGATGGTGGTACCTTGCTGTGCTGCAACTGTGGCAAAATAGTGCCTGAAAAATAAGTGCTTCTGATTGTCATTTTGAATCCGAAAGAGTTCCACAGAACAGACAAAAGACTTTCTGTTCAAGTGCAGCATTTCACTTTGAGCTGGAGGGGTTTTCTTGATTCTGACTCATTTTGGCCTTGATTTTGTTGCTCCTCCAGAGGTTTTTGTTTCACTTTAAGTCTCTCTGTCAGATTTGTTTTTGTTTCTGTCCCCCTCTGCTGATGCCTGCCTGTCATGTACCTTTTTATTTGCTGAAGGGGGAAATTAGAAGCACTTGTTTTGATTGAACAGATACCCCTCCTAATGCACACTGCGGAAATATTTTCAAGTGAGAAGGCAATTGAAAATCTGAATCGAAATCATGCTTAATTGTGCAACCTACTGTAACCAGATCTTGTTGTGAACTTGAAGACAGACCGTGTGGAATGTCTGAGATAGTTTTATTTTATCTGGCTCTGAGCTGAGCTCTTCCCTGGAGGAGGCAACAGGAAGAAGTGAGTTCAGAGCCACCGCACACTGCCAATGCCATCTAGTGCTGAGAACCTGACACAGCAGGCTGCATGGCTCAGAGACTGCATACTTGCAATGTGCCAGTGTCCACACCTCTGAGCAGCAGCTGCTCTCACTGCCACGTCTTTAATGAATGACCTCCAGGAGGCGCTCTGTGCCAGAGATACTATCTGGTCCTCTGGCAGCTGGTTTGTTTAGAAAAGGAAGCTATTAAAATGTCTTTAACTGAGAACTAAAGTCCTGAGGCAGGAGGGATGTTGGGGGAGGGACCAAGAGAGGGGAGATGAGGTGGTGAATATGGGAGAGGGGAATCTGGTGAGAAACAACTGCCGGGAAGGAGGGGGACATTGTTAAAAATTTCCATTCATTCTCCTCAGAATCACCTCCCTCTTAAAATTCACCCACCGACACCGAACAACAATCAGCGTCACCTTTTCTCCTGTCCATTCACCTTACCTGCCCTCCAGAGAACTGCTGAACTATTTTATTTACAGTATTTCTAGTTTTTCTAACAATTCAGGGGAGATAAACATGAAATGAAAATGCACACACACGCAGCTTGGACATGAGGACAAAAATATCTGTGGAATTTCAGCAAAGTATCTTCATTATAACAGGCAGCTTATCAGATCAAATAGAGCATGACAGCTTCAAATGGTAAGAAATCAATGGGAGAGTAATTGGAAAGAGACTTTTTTATCTTTGAATTGTATGTAAAGTATGCAAGGTGTTTCATTCTTTAAGTTATTGCGGTTTATTGCATAATTTATGGAGTCATATGAAATACAAGTATGATACTGTACATGTCAGAGATGGGTTTACATTCACCATCAGAAGATCTTCAAAGAAACAGTTTCACTGAGGTGATAAGCCACCCAGATCTTGATACAGTAGGGGTGTAACAATGTATTGAATATTGTGATATCTTGATTAAAAAACATGTTTTGATACCAGACTGTGATGCTCTCTACTGTGGCCTCTACTGTGATATTATATGGTTAATTATTAAATTAATCCAATGTGAAAGAAAATCCACGCCAATTTTTGCACACACTTAGATCATGGTTGACTCATTTTATTTTATTAAAGAATGAAAGCAGAAGCACTTTAAATCGCAAGAAAAAACAAATTTCATATGAACAAAAAAAAAGCTGTACACACCAGATTTATTATTCATTAAAGGACATTTTTCAAGTTGCAGTTTTTCTTTGTTGTTTAATATTGCAACAAATTGTATTGTGGTATTATCTGACCTTGTGATATCGTTATATCCGTATAATACATCTTATCTGGTGTGTAATTTTATTAGCAGATTAGTAGACTCACAAGTCAGTCATTAAATGCTTTGGCCAATAGATACTGAGGACAATCTCAGCTTTTGTTGCTAAACCTGGGTGTAAAGAACTGGAGAGTTTAAAAAAAAAAAAAAAAAAAAGTGCACTGCAGAACAAATCCAAAGTTTTTAGGACACGGTCTTTTTATCTGGGCGGTTACACACAGAAGCCGTGTGCCTACCACTGAGGAGAGGAGGGGAAGAGCACTGTTTCTGCAAAAGGATGTCCTTGAAAAACATGTGAGGGGTGTAGGTTTGTTGCCACTGTTCAAGCAACTACTTTGCATTTAGAAATTCAGAGACAATCAATAGATGGGGAGATCTCCAGTTAGTAGATTAGTAATCACACTCATTAAATTTGTGGCATTTGCTGTGTAAAACTGAAATTTTGCTCCTTTTCTCTTAAGTTTTCTGCTTTATTCTATAAAAAATGATTAGTTTTTATGACTTGGTGTTGGAGATGGTCTCTGAAGTTTCAGGTGAGGTGACTCACACCCACTGCGAAACACTGGGAAAGCCTTGGAAACAAGCTAGACTTTGTGATGTTGCAAGGACGGTAATGCTTCTTGATCTGCTCTGAGACGTGTTCCTTTTAACTTGGACTTAAAGGAATAAAACTTCTACCTGTTTACCTGCCTGTTTCATTTTAACATTCACTCACAGACTCACACATTCATAAAAATGCATCATGGGAGAAAAATCTGGCCTGTGAGGCGTGAAGACTGGTATCATTTAGCAGCCATGCAGCAGCTGAAACACATACGGCTACTGTACTGTCACAGAGCTGGTGTCTCATTAATTCATTCTCCCACGTGGCATCTCTCCACATCTCCCTGCTGTTTCTCCTCCATCCCCTCCCCCTCCTCCCGTCCCGTATCGGGCCTCAGCCGTCAAGCGTAGACGGCTGAGGTCACCGCCAGCTTCTTATGCACTCTGCAATAAATATTTGTGATCATACCTATCCATCTGCAAATACACGAGGTAGTAAAGCTTTTTTGGGGTCTGTGCTGTATTTTTAAAATGTGAGTCAGTGCTGGTATGTTGTTATTGACGGTTTAAATGAGAAACACAGATAAAGTCTCAGCTCATACTACAGGAAAAGTTTAAGGTAATAAGAGCAAGCAGAGCAAAAGAGCTCCTTTAATCGTGATTTTTTTCCGCCCAAGAGATATTTTAATTAGAAACAGAGTGAGGACCCTCGCTGCAGAGGGTTTATCAAAACCTGATATTACTGGAAAGAGCACTGCTGCAACATAATAAATACCAGTCCAGTACGGTAGTCATGATTACTCTCTCGGCACCGTTTCTCTGTGATCTTATCTGGGCCATTTACACAGCTGTAAGACCTCTCCTGTTTCCTGTCCAGGTAAGAACGCCTCCAACCTATAAGACAGTTAACTGACTCCGTCACGCTGGCCAAGTCAAACTCTGAAATATCCCAAACTCTCCTTCACTTCCACTCAGCTGGACACTCGGAAACCCTTAACTATTCCTGATGCAATTATCCCTAATGATTTCTGTTTCCTGTAACTCTGTTAGCTTGAAAAATGTGTCCTCACTCTGAACCTGCCATATTCATCCTACATCAGGCCCCAGCTAATATTTACTTTCATGCACCACATGCCAGAAACACATACACTCTTAGAAATAAGGGTTCCAAAAGAGAGAGTTCTGTCTGAAGGGCTGAGGTTCTACTCAGAACCATTTGCTTCTGGAGAACACTTTTTTGAAGAAAGGGTTTGCAAAGAGTTCTTTGTGAGACTAAGGGTTCCATCAAGAAACTTTTTCATTAGAAGAACCCTCGAAGAAAGAATTCTTCTAAAAGATGGTTGAAATCATTGAAGAACTCTCATATCAAGGGTTCTTTGTACCATAATAAAAAAGGGTTCTTGGTAGAACCTCCAGGGTGAGTTCTACATAAAAGCTCCCCCCCCCCCCATGGGTTCTAAATGAAACTTTGGAATGTAAAAGGGTTCTCAGTAGAACCCCCTGGCCGCATTCTGGATAAATACAAAAACATTTCTTGGTAGAACCCCCTAGATGGGTTCCAGATGAAAACGATATATGATATATTAGGGTTCTGGGTGAAACCTTGGAATATAAAAAGGTTCTCAGTAGAACCACCCGGATGGGTTTCTGTTGGAAACCTTAAAAGGTGGGAAGTTTCTAGATAGAACCTCCAGAGAGAGTTTTGGGTAGAACCATTGCACCATAGAACAGTTCTCCTTTAAACACTCTCATAGGGGATTCTTGGTGGAACCTTTCACAGATGGTTAGGTATAACCCTGTATGATGGGTTCTAAGTACAACTCTTCAAAGAGATTCAAAGTGGAACCTTAGTAAAAGGTTCTAGCAGAAACCAAAAAGCGTTCTCCAATGAGGCCAAGCCGAAGAACCCTTTATGGTTTTAGTTAGCACCTTATTTCTAAGATTGTACTGGCACAACACATCAGGCTCATTCTGCAGCCTGGGTGAAAAATAAATCATAAGACTTTATACCAGCCCCCAGTCGACACCATCACAGTAAAGAAAAGCCCACCAGAATGCCTTGTTCGCAATAAATCATTCAGTCATGACGCCTACATATGACACCTACACAAAGCCTACATGTAACCTCTGTGCAACCTCCACACCAGCGCTAACTATCTACCAGACGCCCACTCAGCACAGCTCCCTCTCCCAGAGGTCCCAGTTTAGACGGAGGACGCAGCTGGTCTGAACACTTTTCCTCATGCCTTTTCATATGTATGATCCTCCCTTACCTTTCCCCCCTTCCCCCCTAATTTCTCTCCCCCTCTTAGAGACTCAAAATCCCTCCTGTCTCCCTCTCTGCCCCTGTGCTTTTTTCCCCTCCTTATTTCTTTTGCAGATCCCCTTTCAGCTCTTTGGCTGACATTTAAGGCACACAGAATTGATGTACTACACGCACAGAAAGATACACAGTCAGACATACAGTGAGCCAGACAAGAAAACAAAAATCCTACATACTCCCACCCTCCTCCAACATCACCATCCACAAGCATGACAGACAATCATAGATCTGAGTATTGTTTCCTCACCTGCCTTCACTTATTGAGTGTTTTGGCTCAGGGCTATGTTTCCTGTGGGACACATGTCAGTGAGACACCGCTTTGTGTCAGTCGGCATGAATTGCAATGAGTGGGACAGGCATCTTTGGGATTAATCTATCTCCACTGTATGAAAAAAATGTGTGACCAGACTCTGACCATACACCCTCAAGAGACGGCCTATTAAAGATACAAGTTAAAATAAAATCACCAGACTTACTTCTTTTTCAGTGCATGTTCAGCTTGCCGTGGTAGTACACTCTTAGAAATAAGGGTTCCACCGGTGTTCTTCCAGTAGGACTGACGTTCTACCCAGAACCATTTGTTTCTAAAGCAGCCTTTTTTGAAGAAAGGGTTTGTCAAGACAAACTTGTAAGACAAAGGGTCCCATTAAGAAACCTTTTTATCCAAAGAACCATTTTTCGATTTAAAAAAAAAGTTTTTTAAGGATTAAGGATTTTCTACCACGATATGAAAGGGTTCGTGATAGAACCCCCTGGGTGGGTTATTGTTAGCACCCTTTGGAGGTGGAAAGATTCTGGATAGAACCCGCACAGAGGTTTCTGGGTGGAACCATTGCACCACTGAGGGGTTCTCCTTTAAAATCATAAGTCCCTTTTGCACCAAAGTAGCTCTGGTTCCTGTACCAGTTCTGGTAAAGATTTTTGGAACTTTGGTGATCTAGTGAACCAGCCTGTGTTTCCACCAGTTTTGAGCAATACCTTTGTAATAGAGGATGTCCTCATCACAGGGTGTTGCAAAATGCACAAGAATCTGTAGAATATGACACACCCACTTTGGTTCCCAAGGAAAACCTTGTTTTTTTTTGGTTCCAGTTGGGAACCAACTTTAAAGGTTCTGAACCAATTTGCCTTCTTTTCTGATGCTGACTCACTTTTGTTTGTCATGTTTAATTACAACTAGTTTAAAAATAGTTTGACATTTTGGGAGATAAACTTGCTTACTTTCTTGCAGAGAGATAGTTGAAAAGATCAATACAGTTCTCATGTCTGTATGCTAAAGCAGCTGTTCAGCTTAGCTTAGCTTAGCTTAGCTTAACATAAAGACTGGAAAAAGGAAAACAGATAGTCTAGTTCTGTCAAAAGATTTTAAAAAATCAACCTCCCAGCACAACATGAAACATGAAATAATAAGGCATGTTAATTAGTGAGCTTTAGAGGTGCTGCTAGGTAGATTTTGTTACCTTTGGACAGAGCCAGGCTCTTGATTTCAACCTGTGTCCAATCTTTATGCTAAGCTAAACTAAAAGCACATATTTAGCACAGTGTCATGGTAGACTATTAACTTTCTCATTCAACTTTCAGCAAGAAAGTAAATAATCCTCTAATATCTTCCAAAATGCCAAACTAATCCTTTACAGATGCTGTTGACTGATTGGTTGGTTGAACTTATGGTCTTCATTGGTTTTTGCAGCCATTGTCAGTTTGCATGCTGATAGCAGCCATATCTTGGTTTTTTTCAGCCAGTTATCTTGTGCAATGACCAGTTATGCCAGCTATGTCTTCTTGTGCGCCACTATACTCAAGACAACATGTTATCTGAAAGTGAAGACTATCTGTTCTATTTCTAACAGGGACCCTGGCTCTGCAGACATAATAATGTGCGTGCCTTTATCTTTGCGTGTATGTGTGGACGGAGGTGGTTAACTGATGGTGAAATTTTCATAATGGCTGCTGGTTTTGGTTTCTTTCTGTTTTACTCTCTGACACCAGGGCCAGAGGAGAGGACAGACTCAGTCAGACAGGATTACTGGTGGGTCAGCCGGGTTGATCAAAGCCAGTGGGGGAAAAGTCAGACACAGAGCAGTAAGGGACAAAAAGATTTTAGAGGATTCAATGGGTCAAACAAGAGCATGATTCTGTTTTAAGACTTAAAGGCTGGGTTGCTACAACGACGATTAATTTTTAAACCTGATTAAATCATGGTTTAACTTTGATTTATGTTGCACCAAACCTTTAAGCTATTTTAAACTGAAGAAAGATTCAATTTAAACCTCTTTTTAATCCCAGTTTAAGTTTTACTCTAAATCTAGATTAAACTTCATTCTATTGTACCAAAACTTGAAACTCTGCTTAATTTTGAATGTAGATGTACTCATTTTAAAACCAGATTTTGCTAAACTTTGATTACAACCTATCTCCTTGAATTAAATTAATCTTTGTGGGTATAACCCAGAAACAGACATTGAGGACAGCTTGGCAGACACATTTTCTTTACATCTGGCCAATGTGTTGCTTAATTAGATCAATCTACTCTTTCTGTTCCACCCTGCCCAGTCAGTGTTAATAAGGGAAAGTCCGCATCACGTATCACTGCCACACAGTGTGTATGAGTGTGTGTGTGTGTGTGTGTGATACAACAGGGCGAGGGCAGCAGGGCATGGGGGTCGGACGGTAATGGCTGTAGCATATTCAGGCCTCCTACTCTGGAATGCAGAGTGAGGGAGAGACACAACACTGCAATTCACTCGCAGAGAACTATTCTTAGTCCAGTATGTGAAGTGGACCCCCCCCCCCCCCCGGCCCCCCCCCCCACCCCCCCACCCCCCCACCCCCTCACCGCCTCCCTGGGGGCTGTGGAAAGAGTCTGGACGGACGAGTGGACATGGTGTCCATTAAGGTATGGGACAGGGTGGCAAGGCTGGATGGAGAGCTTTAGAGACAGAGAGAGGGAGAGAGGATAAAAGTTAAGCTCCAGTGAGGCAAAGCCCGGTCAGCTCAGTCTGAATGGAGCAGTTCACTGGCTGTGAAGCCTCTCCAAAGAGCCTATTGTGAACGTACACTGGCACAATGCATGGAGCCCCGGGGACCTCTGTGTCTCCTCCTCTCATGTGACCTCTCACAAACACTGACAGACAGACACACATACTTTTCCCTCCATCCAGTTCTCCTACACTCTATGAAATAATGATGACAAGCCGAAGAACCATGAATGGCTCTTCGGCTTGTCACCACAGGAGAACTCTTTCTGGTCCCCGGTAGTCCTTTTATAAAGGTTCAACTTGGCATCCATTCAGAAAGTTCTACCTAGAACACAACATGAAGAGTTATACCTTGAACCATCTGTGTAGAACCTCCTATGAGACGTTCTACAGAGAACCCTTCTATGATGTAATAGTTCTATCCAGGAGGTCCTACAAAGAACAGTTGGTGAAAGAGTTCATCAAGGATTTTAACCGTCCTTGAAGAACTCTTTTTTTCAAAAAGGTTTCTTTGGATTCTTTGGATTTTTTTTTTACAAAAAAAGAGTTCAGCCCTTCAGGAAGAACTCTTTTGGAACTCTTTAGAGTGTACCTAGACTAAACAGACTTTTTGTCCTCTAATACAACTCAACAACTGGCAGTCTGAAGCTACAAGGTTACATACATTTCAAGGGTGAAAAAATGAATTTCCTGTCTTCACATTTGGCACACACACCACTGAGATCACTGTGCAGCACCATGCAGAGTTCAAACAGTGGGGGAATTCAGACGGAGACAGTGTCACTAGTGACAGTGACAGTGACAGGCTCAGATTTATTTGTGTTCTCTCGTCTCTTTGCTTTTATTTCTCTGTCCTGTCTGAATGAGTTATTGAGAAGATGATGAGGACAGACACACACCAAGGCCTGGCAGTGCACGGTCCTACTGTTATCAGGCAAACACGGCCGAGTCGTCTGCAGCTCAGTCATAACAAATGTCAAAGAGCTATTCATCTCCTCTAATCCTGCTCTCTATTCTCTCGTCTGTGTGAATATACACACACCGGTGACACTAGAAGCATTCACTCAAAATAACGAGGAGTGAGAACTGAAGAGTCTGGTGAATGAAAATCCAGTAGAGTTTGAGAAAGAAAGAGGGAGCAGAAAAGAAGTGCAGGCAATTAGGGAATTCATGTAGTGACGGGAAAGGCAACGCAAAAAGAAAGGCAGAGAGGGTGGGAGGGGTAATAGAGAGGGAGACGATGGGGTGAAGGGAGGTTTGACAGGAGGAAGAGAGCAAGTATGTGTCACCCCACTGATGAAATCTCTCAAGTGATATGAACACACGTTTAGGTTGCACTGCATGACAAAGGTGCCAGGAAGAACTGCACAGCAAGGATTCTCAGAAAAGCTGCATGCTGAGTTGCTCAGAAAATGCAGGGTGTGTATGTGTGTGTGTGTGTGAGTGTGTGAGACAGAGAGAGAGAGAGAGAGAGAGAGAGAGACACGACACGACATCCTGTTTCACTGTCAGTGTTCACAAATGCAACCTAGGAGGCGGTGCTTTCACATTGGGTTTGACACATGTAGAGTACGAGAAATAGAAATACACGCAAACTGAGGAGGAGTCAGGAAACAGATTGTGCGGCGCCTCTGTAGTGAGTGTGTGGCTCATCACATGCATCAACTTCTATAGGTGTGAATCAGTGGTGACACAGATGGAAAATTAACGATATAGAAATTTAAAATGAAGAAATGTGCAGCATTCCAACAGGCTTCCCTGAGGAAACTTTTAAGCAAAGGGGATCGTCCACCTGGATTATAGTGTATCTTATTTTGTGATCAGTTTCTCAGGTAGATACTGGACTAAACTAGCCTGGCATCATCTGCAACCCCTCAGGTCATTTCATGTGCAGGCCAAAATGCAATGCTGGATGGATTATTTGGATATTTGGATGGATTATTGGATATATTTGGATAGACAACCACTAAGAACAACAAAACAAGACCTATAAACAAAGCAACAAAAGGTGACGTAGACTGGCTTGGTCCATTTCCAAGCAGGACACAAAATGGAGGCCGCCTGGTTACTTTCAGCTACTTTCTTGTATTACAGCTAAACACTACATCAAAATATGTTTCTGAAAACATTTGAGATGAGAAATAAGCAATGTAGTCACAGAATGGGTGGCCCGGTGGTGTAGGAGTTTGCACTTACACCTCACAGCAAGAAGGTCCAGACATAGACTGTGTGGTTTACATGTTCTCCCTGTGCATGAGTTTCCATCAAAAACATGTATACATGTGTCAAATCTCCAGTCAGTACCCAGACATAAAGCCAATAACACAGCATTTGTCCTGGAGTGTTGAGAAACAAACTTTCTGACCTAGGACTGGTTAAATGCAGAGCATTAATTGTACTTGGTACGACTGTAATGATTACAATAAAGTTGACCTTTACCTTTAGAATAGATGCCCTTGGTGTTGTCAATTTCCCCCCGTCGTATCAAAAATGGCATTGAATATATATTTTTTAAGGTATTGCATCAAACTTTCAATTTTCAGTGATTGTGATAAAACAAATTCCCAGACTAGACCTGTAGTATGGTAGCCACACAAAACCTGACCTTTGTAGTGTGACAAAGCTTTGATCTTTTTAGTTTTATTTCATAAAAGTTATTTATATTTAATTTTATATTTTATAACATTATCAGAGGTGGTCTTTATTCTTGGCAAGCTTGCCCACCCTCACTATAAACCCAGATAATCATCCTGTAAAGCGCTACTTTAATAGTTCCATTGCAATGTTAAAAGCCAAAAGCTCCTTTCTTGATTGTTCTCTTTTCATTCACAGTCTTATTTATGTGGTTATACAATCTGACTGTGGTATGATTTCCAAAACCCCAACTTATGTAAGAGAATAACTCTATTGGCAGGCAGGGAAACGCTGCCTCTGTTGATTTGTGATGCAGCTTTATATCCGACTCCATGGACATTAAGACAACAGCGCTGCATTTGTCCTGAGTAGAGTGTCGAGAAACCAACTTTCTTCAAGAACTGGAACACTTACATGAACGTCCACAGGGACCTGGGAAGTTGCTAGCGTGCAAACCTATGAATATAGAACAAAGATACTTACAATTACATGTACACTCAAACATGACCCTGCTAATGCTAGTGAGACACCCTGACATGTGCAAACACTGTGCATAAAAACATGCAAATTGTTTTACAAGCGAAGCCTGCTAAATACGCCAAAACAGAACAGAATGTTTATAAGAGTCATCTGCAGCAGAGCCTCAGCGTGAACTCCTCTGGGAGGTGAGACAGATCTGCTGAATCTCTCTCCTCCTCTTCTCACCCTTCCTCTTCATGGTATTCCCCTCTTTATAGTCTGGCTCTCTAAAATGATAAGGCTGGAGACGTCTGACCCAATTATAAACTTGATTCTGGCTCCAGCTCCTCTCTGATCCCTGTCCTACCTTGTCTAGTCCAGAAGTAATAAGAGGCATGAGACAGAAATGTCAGGATCAGTGCAGATCTTCTTCAACAACTATAAACCTGTCGGTTCAGGCTTCCCTGGTGAAAAATAAATATGCCAAGTATATTAAATTTTAGCGTACTTGAGTGTACTTGCAGTCAGACTAATTGCCAATATACTTCAAGTATGTTAATGATTAGTTAACTAGAAGTTTGCTGTTTTGGAACAACAAACTTTATACCAAATATATTTCTGTTGAAATTAAATAGCAGAAAAGCACAATGTCAAGTGTATTTAGTGTAGCTTAATGTGCTACTGTGGAACAACTTCATCTATAACTTAGTA
>JAJHUR010083613.1:0-24280 GCA_027495735.1 Lutjanus campechanus | reverse complement strand
ACCATTAATTTAATCACACTGCATTTAAGATGAAATAATGTTTTAACACCTAGTTAGGAAATAGGAACATAGGAAATCTATCAGTGGAGGCAGTCACAAGCTATAATATCCAATCAATGGAATGCTGAATTACAGTGGAAACTAGGACTCAAGCAGTTATTTTCATTATTGATTAATCTGCTGGTTATTTTCACAATTAACTGTGTTTACTGGTTTACTATGTTTACTACTCATCACAATTTCCCAGAGCCCAAGGTGACATCTTCATATTGCTTCCTTTGTCCAACCAACCATCAAAAACCCAACATTGAGTACATTTAAGAAGCTGGAACCAGCAATTATATGACATTTTTGTTTGGTGTTTCCTCACTTATGATAGCGTTTCCTCAGTTTCCTCAGTTTCCTCAGTTTCCTCAGTTCCCACCTCCCTCAGTTTACAAAGGCTTTGCGTTACGTGTGCGTGTTTGTGTGTTTTATTGTTTTTATTGTGTGAAGCACTTTGTGTTGCACTCGTTTGTATGAAAAGTGCTATATAAATACTATATACTATAAATAAATAAAATATAAATACTATAAAAGACTGACTGATTTTTGTTTGAAAAATGACTGAAACAATTTGTTGATTTGAATAATTGAAAACTAATTTTCTTTCGATTGACTAATCAATTAATAGACTAATCATTGCAGTGCAAGTCATTCAGAGAATATCAAAGGACAAGAGTTACAGTATTGGCTTTAAATGCCATGATATGTTACTAGTTGACAGAGTAAATGTTAAATGTGTACCATATCTGTAACTATACAGCAAACATGAATAAATGTTAGGTAAACTGTAATTTAAAGAATGTCGAGCTACATGATTGCAAACAAGCATGAACTGACATTCCAGCTCTATGCTGTCTGTGGGTGGCATCCTGTATGTGTGCTGAGAAATCCCTTGGTTAAGCACAGTGCCTCCAAACAGCATTCATGCTGCAGGGATTCATTTACTTAAATTGATCCACTCCTGCATGCCTACATGCATTTCACAGCATCCGTGCACAGCATCATGTTGGTTCAGTTATGGTTTAAGGATGATCCCCAGAAAACCTGTTAACCCAGTGCATTGTTTTTTCAGTCTGTGAGGGGAATTTTGAGTAAAGTAAGGGGATGTGTGTATTTCACTTTGACATTGCCCCTTAAATTATATGTATATGTGTGTGTGTCGCTGTGTGTGTCAGTATGTGTGTTGGTGCGTGTGTGTGGATTCAGAAGATTCAGAAATAGGCCAGTTAGGGTTTAGAGCAGAGAGATGTTAAGAGATTAAACAGACCTCTGTGGGGAGCAAGACTCCTCTCCAGCAGTTTAAATATAACTCTCTTCAGGGAGAAACTGAGTAAGTGTGTGTGTGAGTGAGTGTGTTTGAGGGGGTGGGGTTAGGGTAGGTGGGCGGATGTGTTCTACACAACTGGTGGCTAAGAATCAAACCACTGGCTTCATATTGCGTGTGTGTGTGTGTGTCAAAGTGATGTCTTCTTTACCTGTGGCGCTGTGGGGATAGTTTAATATTGTGAGGTCTGGCTCCACCATCTGCTCGGGGTTAGTGTGCATGTGTGTTTTTCTACGTTCATGTGTCGTTATGGTTGTGTCAGGGCTGCATAATACTTATGTTTTAACCATGCACTCTAATACACAGCACATGTTTTTTTTCTTCATCACAAACACTTTATTCCTCGACTTCACATCTTCCATGGTGGGCGGAGTGAACTGAAAACATTATAGTGACACATGTCCTATACTCCTATATAATGACTAGAGGAATCCTAACAAGCTGTGAAGGCTTAACTTGTCGACTGCCTTTTTCACATTTAGCCATAGACAAAAACACTGCAGCTACATTTCTGTCACTAACCAGCACAGCTACATGATAACTTTCATATTTGTGCAGATTGCCATTGTCAAACTTGAAAATGTTCAATACAATTGTGATCTGAGGCAAGACCATCGTAAGGCCTGCCAATGTTGTTGCAAATCGAGGGATCTAAAATGACTTTAACTGATGTATTTTCCTGGGTTTAGTCCTGTTATTCATAAAACTGTTAGCCTGAAAGTGATACAGATGTATATAAACAATTTCCATCCTGGGCATATGTGTTGGGCATCAAGTGGTGGATTAGATACACTTGACCATAACAGACATAAAATCCAGTCTGTGGTGACCTCGAATTTCAGTGTAAGAGCTATGTTGCGCAGTTGCATATTTCATGTTTTGGCAGGAAATATAGAACAAGATAAAATATCTTAGTAGTCAAAAGAGTTTCTAAGATAAGTCCGCATTTGTTATCCATTTCCATAAAATAAGCTCTTTCCACAGCAGCCGTATTGATATAAAATAAAAAGGTAAACACTGGTGTTACCAATGATACTAGTTAAGGTCCCATTCCATGTAGTGTAGCAGAGCCATTCCAGTGAGCCAATATGCACAACAGCAGCCTCCTGAGTCCATTTGACGTGAACGGAACTGATGTCATTGTTAACACCAGTGTTTACTCTACTATTTCATGTCAAAATGGCTACTTTGAAAAAGATGTATTACATGATCTAGGTACTGTATATAGTTGTGTGATAGCATACGGTTTTAAACCTATAAAGCTTTGAACATATAAACTGAGCATATAGGATATAAAGTCTATTAGAAATCATATATACTTTGAATGTTCATATTGTATGCTTTTATATGAACATAAAGTATATTTTTTGTCTTACAAGATTGCCATTTTCATGAATATCATAAAAATTAATTGTTATACTATGTGCTTATAGCTGTCTTATATTGTTGAGTATTGCTCGAGAGATAGTGTATACTGTATCATGTACATGTATAATAAATACTATACCATATACTGTAGGGGTACCTGTTTACAACTGCAGGCATTGGCAAAGAAAACTTTGCCAGCCTTTATATTTGTTCTTTCTATTTATCTACATGCATCAATACTTGTATTCACGTTAGTACTTGAAAATGCACAATGCAGTGACTCCCCTCCTGCTGCCAGACACTTACTGTGAGGCATCCAGTCATATTATACCTAATGTGTTTCTGATTTGCATATTTCTACACATCTCAGACACCATCAGCAGGGTCACAGTGCAAGGTCAACCAGTGTGAAACTCAAGGACATTCAGACATTGATGAGTGCTGGCTGCGAATGAGATCAAACCTGTGACCTTCAAGCTGGCCATCCAAACCAGAGACATGGTGTTAACACACGTGACAAACCATCAGCTGCTGCAACATCCACCGTTATTCCAGCTGTGCTGCTGAGATGTACTTCCTGTTCACTTTCTCAGTGTGATTGCAGCCATAGTCTGCGTAAGAGTCTAATGAGGCATCTCCTTATCCGTCCATCCATCCAGCCCTCGCTCTCCTCTCTGTTCCCTCCCCTCCACTGCTCCTACTCTCCTCTTCCACACACTCCCTCCTTCCTTCTCCTACACAAGTGGGTGACAGATGTGAGCCACTCTGGAGAGCACATAGACACCCAGCACATTGCTGCCAGGCGCCACTCACTCCTCTCATAGGCTGTGTGTGTGTGTGTGAGAGAGAGAGAGAGAGAGTTTGTGTTTATGCATGGTTTGCAGTTGTGTTTCATTCAGTGCCTTTATGCATGAATCGTACAACATCATGTAGAGCTGTAGTAGTTTGTCTTTGAATATGGTTACATGTAATGTGATGTGTGTGTGTGTGTGTGTGTGTGTGTGTGTGTGTGTGTGTGTGTGTGTGTGTGTGTGTGGATGGGTGGGTGCTGTGGAAGCAGGTGATTTATCCCAAATGGAGTATATAACCATACTAGGCTGTCTAAAGTACGACTAACTGTAACTTTGACTGTGAAACTATAAACACGGGCTTGTTTCATCTGATTTCATATGACATTAAGAGTAACTATACAGAAATAACCAATCATCTCACGGATGGGCTTGTTAACTTTTATAAGACATAGAGGCATCAGTAAAAAACTGAAACTGTTTCATAACCAGTTAAAAACTCCTTTGATCAATAAGGTTAAACATTGTCATAAAAATATTGTGTTTATAAAAAGCCATTTGAAGCTGTTTACATTCTTCATATACCAAATCATACTTTGAATGCTGCTCAACTATGTGGCCTTTTGCACCATACATTATAAACATGTTGCACATCAATCCTACAAAACATGACAACGACTCACTAAATGCATTATGTTTATAGGCTGAGCAGGATCACATCATTGGCAGGTAACACCAACGTAGCTTCCACACAGTGTAGCTAACATTAGCAGTGCTACCAGCAGCAGCCTCCTCTGCTTGCAGGTTAACGTCCCTATGTCTGTGCTGAATGTGGTTGCTCTGGACTGATTACTCTGACACAGCCAACCTGATTTTCATTTTCTAGATCAACATACCTACCAACTGCGCTGGTTTTACGAGACGTTATCTGTCCCATTTTGCTGTTTATATGTGGGCTATTCAGGGATTAGCGCAGTCAGAGGAAGGCTGCTGTCTGTCAGGGCTACATCTTAAACAGTTACTTGCTGTTGCACATGAATAAAATAAATAAAATAAAATATCAATAATTAGTTTAACCAACTAGTATTTCTGGTGTCACCTTGCGAGAGTAGCAACATTTAATCATTAAGTCAAATAATTGTGCCCATCCCTGGACCATACCAGGGTACGCTGATACACCTTTAAACACACGTGAACACACAGTGAATACAGTACACACGTCTCTGCTCTGTGAGACCTGAGAATCGAATGGACAATCTCTCTCACCCCACTCTCCCACTTGCACACATGCACATACACATTTCCGCTCACTTCACGTGTAATGTAATCACCTGGACTCTCCATGCTTCCTAACTCAATAAAGCTGACAGCCTCCACCACACACACATGCACACGCAGACACACACAAACAAACACACACATCCTGCAGAACAACCTGTGATACATTCACCTCTCAATTCATCTCAACTTCTGTTCCTTTTTTCTGTGGTATAAAATAAATAAATAAAACCCTATTTGTTTTAACTTTAAAAAAAAGTTAGTGTCTGAGCTGCCATAATTTTTAAGTTGACTAAATTTGAAACGACAAGTTAAGGGAATTTTATAATGATTCAAAACAAATAAATTCAAATAAAGTTAATAGTAATTCAGTTGAAATGGAGAAAACATGTTCAATAAGCTTAAGATATTAAGTTGAACCAACGTCTCTCCCTTCACATTTTCTCAGTTTGAAATTTTAGTTTTTCCACACAAAAAACTTACAGCAGTAGATGCTCCTGTTTGAGCTACTTTGTTCCAGCACTGACACAAAGACAAAACATGAAACTGCTCCCAGTTTAACTGCATAGATACTAAATTTAATACTAACCTTTTTCTGGTATTTCTAATAATTTAAAATCATAAATGTATTTAAAATTAAGAAAAGATATCAAATGTACATACAAAGTTGCCCAAACTACAATAAAGAGGGGTCTCAACACATACTGGGAAATCTACTAAAACACTGATTTTGTTTCTTTAGAAAATTAAATGAGTTGATTGAACTCTGTACTGTACATTCATTCAAATCATCAGTTCTGAAGTATTGTGAAAATATATACAAGAAGTTTAATTACCTTACACAAATATTTACTTTAAGTTAAAGAGAAAAGTGAGAGATTAGTTTATTCCACTAAATTCCTGTATGATTGTATGTATGATCCTGTATGTATGAACAGATCCATCTCTACTTTACACTAGTTGCTGTACTTTGAAACTCCAGCTTCTCTGTTCCTCCTGTAGCTAGCAGCTAACTATTGAGTCTCATTAACCGCAGGCAGAGTTTAAGGACCAGCTCGAGCCAGTCCAAGGTGCCAGAATGAAGCATCTGGGGAGCAGCCAGAGAAACAGAGGCACATACAGACAGAGAGAGTTGAAGCAACCGGGGCTAAAAGAGAAAACAGGCAGACAGACTGTGGATGCTCTTTGTTACATTATTCAGCAACATGCATGAGTTAGGATAGAGAGGACAGAGAGAATGGAAGATGGACTGATGAATAGAGAAATAAGAGGTCGAAGAAAGTAAAACTGTAAGATAACTGTGAGCAGGATTGGGAAGTAATGTGTTACATATAACAAGATTACATAATTAGTATACAAAAAAGGTAACTGCATTCCTTAACAGTTACAGAAGAATGAAGTAATCAGATTACAGATATAGCAAAATTTGAAATTATTAGTAGGATTACACTTTTATAATACATTTTAAAATAAAGAATTATACACTACCATGCATAGTGTACACACATTACAACTCTCACAAGTGGATGCTTTACTGGGTGAAAATTTCAACATTGTAATCGCTAATGTTGGCTTCACAGACCAACCACTAACGCTAGCTACACAGACCAATTGTTACCCTTAGCTACACAACCGCTAATATCAGCTACACAGACCACCCGCTAACGCTAGCTACACAGACCAATTGTTACCCCTAGCTACACAACCGCTAACGTCAGCTACACAGACCAACCTTAATGCTAGTTACACTGACTAGCTGCCAACATGAAATACACAGGTCAACCGTTTACATTAACCACACTGACCAGCCACTAATGTTTGCTACACTGACCAACTGTTGATGTTAGCTGCACATACCAACCACTAGCATTCCAAAATATGGAATTATATACTACCATGCACAGTGTACACACATTACAACACTTCACGAGTCACAAATGGATGTTTTACTGGGTGTAAATTTCAACATTGTAATCACTAATGTTAGCTACACAGACTAACGACTAATATTAGCTACACAGAAATCCAGTTAGCTAGCTAACCTGTCAATATACTACAACTGAAAAAAATCATTGGGACTGCAGGTTGTGCTGCTGGTGACAGGATGGTGTGTTGGTATAAACACATCCCGAGAAAATGTTTGCGTCGGTTTACTTATAGCTACTAAACAAAGTATATTTAAATGTGCATAATTACCGCTGTCAATCTAAACACGTGTTCACACAAAACAAACAAGGGAATAGGCGAGCTGGACAAAAAAAATTAACAAACTTATAACGAATATAAACTGTATATTGGCCTAAACATTTCACCATATTTGTATTGAGTTAATCAAAAAGTAGCGCAAAGTAATCAAGTTACATTACTTTAACCTTGTGATACTTGGATTAGGTTACATTTTTAACGGGTAATTTACTATATCAGAATACATTTTAAGTAACCCTCCCAACCCTGGCTGTGAGTGTGTATACTGTACGTGTGACTCGTTGGGGTCTGCCCAGTGTTGTGGAGCGTGACCAGGCGCGGTGGCCATAACCACTCCTCCGAGCGCCATCTGTTCACTCGCCACAGCAACTGTTGCCAGGGTACCTGCTCTCCGCTCTTCCCCTTTATCCCACCTTTAACTCCTCATCTTTTCACTCCTCACCTCCCATCGCTTCCTCCAAGATCTGTTCTCCTTTTCTCCTTGTTGTCTTGCCCATCTTGTCCTCACATATGTTCCCTTCAATTAATTTAATTTCCCTTTTTCATTTTTAAAGAGGATACCTGATTTCTTTTCAATAAGCTTTATTGGCGTGACATTCAATTCGTTGTATATTAGCAGCGCTTCAGTGAAGTACTAATAACACTGAAATACTACAGATACTACTTCTAATTCATAGCTCCTTTTTCATTTTTCCTTTGCTTCATGTGTGTTTCTCTTTTGTTTGTCTTCATTTAACTGCACACAGCATGTATGCATATATGCTGTAGTTTTCTGTCATTTCTTCAGGGACCTGCTACTGTTCCTCTCCTCTGTTAACACACACACACCACCTCCACCAAAGTCTTTAATTCTCTAAGACTTTCCCTCTCCTCCTTTCTTTGAAATCCATCTCTCTTCCGCTCCTTCCTGGCAATTGTGTGGACATGACTCAGGGCCCCCTGTCTGCAGAGAGGAAGAGAGAGAAGCAGAGAAAGAGTGGAGAAAGGAGTTTGATGGTGGTGGTGGTGTTTAGAGAGAAGAAAAGAGGTAGAGTGAGTGGGGGAGAGGGAGAGATCGTAGATCAGAACCGTCATGATTGAGCCATCTGCTGAGAGGAGGCCAGTGAGACTCAAACACACACATACATACACACACACACACACACAAGCACGCATGCTTAAAGATCACCACTGCCACCCGTTGGTCATTTCCTGACACTACGTCTCTCCTTCCCCCTCTCTGCTCCTTTCTTACACCATCTGACTGCCCCGCTGCCATCCAGTAGGAACATGCCAAACGGAGATGAGACACGTAGCTCTGAGCATCGATCAGTCTGGTCTGGCTGTCTAGTGAGCCAGTCTTAAGCAGCCGATTCTGTTTGCTCCACAGGGTTTTTTTGTGCTCTAATATATGAGGTTTATCTCCACCTAACTCCTTTCTAAGAAGAGCGAAGCCTCAGTACGGATTATGAGGCTTTGGCTCTTTCAAAACATATTGAGTATAGTGATGTGTTACAGACTCTTGCCAATGCTACAACGCGCTACTGTAATCCTGCTTTTGCTGTTTCATTCTTGCCCTGCAGTTAAATGTGATTTGTTGTACACTGTCTGCTCCTCTGTGTGGCTGTGGGTGGCTGTGTGTTGTTGCATTTTTATGTGTGCAAACACTCTTTACTGGCCTGAATCATTCTTTCCTCTCCTCCCAGGCCTCTCCCCTCTCTTACCGTCAGCCGGCCTAAATGATGTCCACTCTCGTTCAGCTGTCTAACCTTTAATAGATTTATAAACGCTCCCCTCCCATTGGCCAGAGCAGGCCATTTCATCCTATTAGAGATTAGCATACGGCTGAGTGGAGGAGGAAGTGCTCTTTATATGCTAATGAAGAGATAATGTATGCAGCGAGGACCAACCGATGCCCCGTTGGGAGGACTCAGGGTGGCCTGACGAGCTGAATCTTGAAACAGTCCTGCCTTTATCTTGGTTTTCACTCTCATTCACACACACCTGGACTGTGTCTTTATGAACTATCATACAACATAATGGCTGACTACAGTTTTGTGTCTAAAACAGATGGTGCAAAGGTGTCACTGTAGATACCACTAATGCTGGGAGTGTATTGAGTAAGCATTCCTTCTGTACCTGATGTAACTGTATGACATTCACTTGTGGTGAAGAGCAGTAACAATGGCACTAAAGTGGAGGTTTCCATAGTTTGAAATAGCTTCATTGGATGCACAAACACTAAATGTAACAATATTTTGTTTAATTTTAGCCTTTTAGCTTTACAAACATAATGGCCCAACATTTAGGAAAAACACTTATTTGCGCTCTCGCTAAGACATAAATGAGAAAATATTTACCAGTCTTATAACTCTATGGTAAACATGAAGCTACTACCAACTACAGCCCAACTAATATATTGGTCAACCAATATTATTGGCCTACCTATATATATATATAATATACATATATACATATATGTGTGTGTGTATATATATATATATATATATATATATATATATATATATATATATATATATATATATATATATATATATATATATAGGGTTTTTACTACCAAATATAAACATATGCATAACACTCCCAAGCATCTGCATTGGCCCCAAAAATCCAGTATTGGTCGGGTCCTACTGCTAACATTCAATTAGCTTAGCTTCGTACAAAGATTGGAGCACAGGGAAATGGTTAGCCTGGCTCTGTCTGAAGATAATGGAGTTCACCTAGCATACCTAAAGCTAACATGTTTTATCTCATTTGTTCAGTCTGTACAAAAACAGAACTGTAAAAATGACAATTCACCATTTTATGGGATATTATTTACCGGACTATTTCTAAACTGGGAGCAGTTGCCAAGCAACCAGTGGAGACTTCAGGAAGTTGTAGATATAAAAAGATATAAAATGTCAATTAGTAAGCTAAAGAGGTGCTGGTAGGTGGATTTTGACACTGTTCCCTCCATTACCAGTGTGTATGCTAAGCTAAGCTAGCTAGCTGCTGGCTGAAGCCTCATATTTAGTTGACAGATATGAGAGTGGTATTGCTCTTCTCATCTAACTCTTGGCAAGAAACTGAAAATTTATGTTGGCCAAAATGTCAAACTATTTCTTTAACTCGCTAATGGATAAGTGACTGACTGCTCAACAGTTCATCTGACCAGCTGTCCCCTCCTCTCTGTCCGTACAGGAACAAGGTGTGGTGGGAATGTCACGACCGCCGGGCGCCATCCCACCTCCTCACCCTGCTGGGGGCGTAGCCTCGGGGGTGGGGCCCAACCAAGGGTCAGGTCCACCTCCAGGCTATGTGGGCAACCAGCAGCAGGCGGCCATGATGAAACAGATGATGGCGATGGAGCAGGAGAAGAGGGTGCAAATGCACATGATGGAGCAGCAGAAGCAGCAGCTCTTCAGAGAGCAGAGACAACAGCAGCAGCAGCAGCTCCTGGCTGAACAGGTGAGTTTCATTATGAGTCAGTGTGTTCATAGCATAAGGTTACTGTGATGGTGTGGTGGAAATTGCTAGGCCTGTATGATTCATCTGTCATGCATTAAATTATAATTTGTATCTATGTGTGTGAGCATTGTTTGTTCAGACATTCCTGTGTATTTGTCTGTCTCTGCAGCTCTAACAAGAGCAGCTCATCCTCTCCTCTTCCTTACTGTTGTCTGGTTGCATGTATAATTACCCTCAACCAGCCCCCTCTTCACTACTTCCTTTTCATCTCTGCAAAGTGTGTGTGTGCATGTGTATGTGTGTGTGTGTGTTTTTTTTTCCCACATGCCGCCTGCTGTGATAATGTGGTGTTTTCTTTTTATTTCTCTCTCTGTGAGGGAATCAAGTGTTAAAGAGTTCTGAACTCTGAAGTCACCACCCACTATGTTGGTTTTAATTGGATCTGCAAAAACATACACAGACACACACAAATATAAGTGTCTGGAAGGAAACACACCCTGTTGGGGTTTAGTGTGCGTTGTTAACTGGATATCATACCTCCATTTAAATGAGCCAGCACCTCTGCTTTCCAGGCACACATTCAGTAGCTGTTTTTTATGCTGCATGGACTCAGACCTAAGTCAACATACCTGCAGCACAACTGTGGTTATGATGAAGTATCAGAACTGCCTTTGGTTTCCTATTGGAACACTGATCATCAGTTATGGGTTTATTTGTGTCAAAGCACCATGTTGACACTTTACACTTTAATGCACATATACATCTCATTCCTGCTATTCCAAACATCTGTCTTGCTTCTGTCATACCAAGGATCTGTCTCACATCTACTGTAACAAACATCTGTCTTACCTCTACTATACCTAACATCTGCCTCACTTCTGCTATACTGAACATCTGTCTCAATTCTGCTATACCAAACATCTGTTTGTCTCTACTGTATTAACATATGTCTCCACTGTACTAAAGACCTGTCTTATGTCTTACCTCCACTGTACCAAACATCTGTCTTACTTCTGCTATACCGATCACCTGTCTTACCTCTATCATATTAAACATCTATTTCTGCTGTGCCCAACATCTTTTGTTACTGTACCAAAAGTCTGTCTCATCTCTACTGTAAAAAACATGTCTTTTCTGCACCAAAACATCTGTCTTACCTGTACTGTGGCATTTTCACTAAAGCAGAGATTTTCAGAGTGGGATGCTGGCCCTGCAAGGGGGGCTCCACCAAATGGTTTCAGGAGAGGCCAAGTGAATGGAAATGAAAAAAATTACATTAGTTATCAAAAGGAGATCACATGGAATAGCCTAAATATGTGGGATTTGGTTAAAGAGGTTCAGAGATACAGTATTGAGGAATTTAACAGCTTTTTTCCCCAATGGCAAGAAACTAATAAATGCCTTTGGACAGACCATTTTTATGTATTTGAGGTAGTTTGAAGTCACGTCAAACAGCAATATTAGACTTTCTTAGCCTAATTTTGTGGGTGGGATCAAATAACATAATCCCAGGACTTAAGTGCAACTAAACAGGTAAACTAAGGCGCGGTACCTTTTTCCAAGCTTTGTCTGAGGGAAGACCAACAGTCTCAGACTTTGGAAACCTCTGTACTAATTAATGATTCAATTGATTGATCAGCTGTCAAAATAATAATTGAGGCATGTCCATGTATTTGTACCTGTCAATGCATGATTTTCACCTAGAATGACAGGAAAGCTGAGACTTTGACAGTGTAATGGTTGGATGCTTACCACACTCCCAACGCAATGACAAGGTGCAACAATCCTCAAAAAAATCTAATATGCACTATAACAAAAGCAAATAAGTTTGCCCCAGTATAGGTGTGGTGACAGAAAGCTCGACTTCGTCATTATAGACTGCACTGGCTTTGGTGCAAAGACTTCAGTGTGCATTTTGTAACAGTTTAATTATGTTTATCTGTTATGATTAACTGTTTTTCTCTGTGACTCTTTTTGTTGTCTTTATCCCATAATGATACCAAATCTTGAATTCACAAAGTAGATGAAAATAGATGATACAATAGATGAAGGCATGTAACACATTTCTAACCTACATTCTTAACAATTGCATTTGTCTTTGTGTATGTCTGTGTGCGCACCTGTGTGTGTGTGTGTGTAGCTCCAACAACAGCAGCATCTCCCCAGACAGATGGGCCAGGGCCAGAGGAATCCATACCCCCAAGTCAATCAGTACCAAGGTGAGACACACAAACACATGCATTCATTTCATCTGTGCAACAATACACGTAATAATGTGCAAAAACATAAGAATGTCAGCACCCCGATAGATTTTCTAATAAACAAGGCAAAGCCTGACCTAGATTCATGAGCATTTATCGATGACCACATTAGGAAATGGATTTTTGCTAAATCAGTTTTTACTTCTTTGCTGATCAGCCAGATGGTTACACAAAAAAGGATTACAACCACACATGCATACTTGGTCTGCAACAAGTATGGCATACATGGTAGAGTGCCAAGACATTTACACATTTAACAGATTTTACAGTTCACTCTCTGCCATATTCAGAGACAGATAGACGCACAAACATAAAAACAGCATGTATGCAAACAGCAGCGTTGACTGCACATCACCCTGAAACCAAACCTCATCCTCTCTGTCTGTCTCTGTCAGATACATCAGTTGGTGCTCAGATGCTCTTCAGCCTCTCTTACTCTCTCTGTAAAAAAAAAAAAAAAAAAAAAATATAGAATATTCCTGCTCTGCCTGTTACCACGGCAACTTGTCTGTCCTGGATCCCCCAGAGTTCCGGTGAAGTCAGAGAGATGGATGAGAGGAGGGAAATGGGAGAAAGAGGGGGAGAGAGGGTGGAGGCTGGTAACAAGAAGAATAGGTAGATGGTCTTGTAGGTAGAAGGAGAGGTTGGGAAGAGAAAAGAAAGAGAGATGAGTGGGTGAGAGGATGATGGAGAGATGAAGAAATACACAGAGAGGGAGGAGGAGAGTCAAGTCGAAAGCCATTTATAGCCATCAGAGAGTCTGTCTGCAAGTCTAGGAGATAATGTCGAGATGAAGAGGGGGCTTCAGCATGAAACTCTGGCCTAGAAATGTACCTGTTAGTTGAGCTATCCTGCAGCGTTTTACTCATTTGAAAAGCAATAATTGTGCTAGTATCACCTGCAATTAGAACATCATCATAGTGGCTGTACTTATATATATTTACACCAAGTAATGTGTGGAACAGATGTGGCTGTTTTGACATGTTACATTACCTCTGATTCTGCTCACTCCCTACTTACTTACAAGCCCTGGAGTGTGTGATCCTCTCCGTTCTGACTCCTCTGTTACAGTTCCAGTCTGATCTGTGAGGTGAGGGATTAGTGGAATGATGTCAGAAGTGGGTTTATTAGAGGATTTAGAGCCATTTCCACGCTAGCAGACCTCCTCGGCTCTGCCACTACCACCACCCAGCCTCTAATAGGAATAAAATGGGGAAGTGAGGTGTTGGCGCTTTAGTGAGTTTAGTTTTATTTTAGTGTGGACGGATTTGAAGTAAATTGGGAGGGAAGCATTCATTTCCAGAGTAAACAGGCTGTCACGCAACATAAATCTTTGCCTCAGCACTGACTTATTAGATTGGTCTTATGTGCCATTTGGTGATTTAAGTGGATCTAGTATACAGGTTGCAAGGCTCTGTTACAAAAGTCGAGCTCCTCTGTGGTTTCTGTCTCCATATACCTCTCTAATTCTTCCCCAACTCTATTGTCTCCATTCTCTGGCTTTAACCATAAACTGTATATTAAATAGTGAACAGAGCTTCCGGTTTAGAAAAGTGAAGCCAAATACAGAAGTGGCTTAAACCTGCATACTTTCTAATGACCAGCACGGGGCAACTCCTGATGTCAGATTTTATGAACGTGTATAGCAAAATGACCGTACTTCTCACTTGATTTATGAACTCAGTAAACAGTCTCCTTACAAGTTTATGGTCTCAGTCACTAATTTCAAGTCTTATACAGCATGATGTCCATTTTGTAAATCATGGTCCCGTTTAGAGTTCAACAGATGATAAAGTGGGGCCTACTTAGGGGTGGGGCTACCCTCTCATTGACAGGTCAATCTCAGTGAGTCCATCCAGTGCAACACACAGGGATCATGAGACTCAGATCAAACTGTCAAACTGGACAGTGTTGATCAAATGTGAATCAAGATTCTGTTCTACATTGCCTATTACTTACCTCAGATGTTTACAGAAACATATTTTAGTGTACTGCGTAAGGGTGGGAATCTTTGGGTATCTCACGATTCGATTCTGATGCTTTGGTTCTGATTGAATTCAGAGTTGTTTCTTGATGGAATGAATAGAAAAGAGGGCACAATTTTCACTCGTTTGCTCCAGTTCTAATACAATATAAAACATAACTGAAAATTAAATGGTCCACAGCCTTATTTAATGCAAGAAGTAGTTAATGAATTAAGCATCTTATAGTTAAAAAAAAATTGGGGGAGGCGGCGTGCTCAGCTGTGTTGTTATTAATGTTATGTCTCCATCAGAGTGGGCACAGGGTTTTTGAGGGAACACAGACACAGAGTTATTTTCTTCACCACAGAGTTGGTTTAAGTTGTTTAATGCTGGAGTGAATGTTGGTCAGCCTTTCTCATTTGTTACTGCTGATCATTGCTCCACTCTGCTATTGACGGTCGCTAGGTGATGGTACAGAAAGCATTCACAGGTATACTTAACATTTGCTGCCATTTATGAAGATTGATTACAAGATAACTCTAGGGTCTATGCACTGTGGACCGTATTGCTGCTGCACTGCCCTCACAGTTCATTTCTGCCTTACAATGTTAATGTTGACTGGTTATGAAACCATCTCAATTTAATACTGATGCCTCTATATGATCTATGTACATAAACGTGGCATCTGTGAGAAGATCGGCTATTTCTATAGTTATTTCTGACATCTTCCACCAGGTCGAATTCTCCTTTGAAATCAGATGACACAAGCCTGTGTTTGCATTTTTCTTGACAAAGTTACAGTAAGTAGCATGTTAGCTAGTGAAAAAGACGCCTGAGATTTTTCTTCAGATATTTTAATTTTGACATCATATTTTGTAGTTATGGCGGCGGAAACACTACCACTTCTGTGCCTCCAAAAACAACCCAGTATGCAAGTTCCTTGTAGTGTGCTTAGTAACATTTAGAAAATCAGTGTTTGACATTTGTGAATCAATCCAGAATCTACTGTGTTGGCATCATATAGCATCTCAGAGTTTTTTTGTTTTTTTTACCCATCCCTAGTGCTTTTAGCTGTAATATGAGAGAGATCATGACAGGGTGGCCGCCATTGTGTTGGCGGTTTCCATTGGATCCTTGTGAAACTGAGCTCAAACTGTAAAACTCAATCGTGTTGCTCAAATATGATTAATGTTTTGTTCTAAAATGTTTCTAAAAACATATTTTAGTGTACTGATTAGTTGTACGACAAGAAACTTTGTGGCCAGGCAGGCCAACATTATTTCCTGCTCTACCGACAACACTGCCCAAGTCACGGTACGTCACCGACCAGTTCCATGCTCTCATCAGTGCTGCACGTTCTGGTTGGGAAAAAAAACAAAATGGCAACACCCATAATGTCAAACTCATGGCTTTAAAAAAGTAGTGTACAGACCAGTGGGTGACGTCATTGTGGGTTCACACTTGTTTTTAACTCCTCTGATTCTTCTCTCGTAGGTCCTCCTCAGGATCTGGCATCCAGGAGTCAGGCCCTCCAGAACATTCGGGCTGCCCGTCTTCTACAGCAGCAGCAGCAGAACCAGCAGCAGATGGTCCAGATGAGTTCTGTTCAGGGCCAGGGGGGCTCAGTGGGACCCCAGACTGACATGGGCTTACCCTACAGCAACCAGGGGTCCAACCAGGGGTCCCTATATGGACTCAACCCCTCCATGAGCCAAATGATCCACCAGCAGCAGCACCAGAGCCAAAGTGTCCAAGCCTCCATGGGTCTTCCACCGCAGCACAACCCTGCCGGAGGGCCACCCCGGCAGGCAGGTGCAGGTCCTGGGGTCGGAGGCATGCCTGGAGGCCCCGGCGGTGGTGGAGCTGGAGGTTATGGAGGACAGGGGATGTTAATGAACTCCATGGCCCAGCAACCCCTCAAGGGCCCTCCCAACGCCAAAGCCCAAGCACAGAGACTGCAAAGCATGCTGGGAGCAGGAGGAGGAGGCGGGGGAATGGCGGCGGGCGGCTGGCCGCAGCAGCAAGGACAGAGTCTGCAGGCCATGGGAGGGGGAGTCGGAAGGACTACAGGAGGAGGGGGAGGGGACATGGTGGGGTTCAGCTCCGCCCAGGGTTATGGGATGCAGCCGGGTCAACCCCCGCGCATGGCCAAGCAACACTTTCAGGGCCCAGGTCAGGGGATGAGCCAGGGAATGGACCCCAGGGTGGGCAACCCCGCGGCCGGCATGGGTGGCCCAATGATGGGCCCCCACATGGGCGGTCAGCCCAGGACCAACCAGCCCCGGCCCATGGTCATGAACCAGGGGATGAACCAAGGGGTGATGGGCCAAGGGATGAGTGGGATGGCAGGGTTCGGGCCGGGCCCCGGGGGGCCTGGAATAGGTGCAGGGGGAGGAGGTGGTGGACCCTACGGACCAGGAGGAGTCGGGGTTGGAGGTCAGCCTCCAGGCTACCAGAGGACAGCCAATCAGGACATGTCAACCTATGGTTATGGGGGCGGGCCCTCAGGGGGAGGAGCTTTTGGATTGGGCGATGGCTCAGGGGCGGAGCTGGACTCAAGCGACGGTTGGATGGAGGAGTTTTTCCCGAGCCAATAGCCAACGGGGAAACTGGAAACGAGTTTTTACTGAATGAACTAAAGCAAGACAAATGTTAAAACCTGAGAGAGTAAAACACAAAGGATGACGTGATGTGGACTGGCATGTTTTTGTTTTGTAAAACATGAGCAAGGTTTTAAATGAGTTCTTGTGTTATGTTATGTGTGTGTGTGTGTGTGTGAGCGTGTGTGAGTGAGATGGAGAGCGATCATTATGTCTCGTGCATATTAATGAAAAACCAATATAGAGATTAAGAGGTGTGTTTCATTAGTTTCCCTTTTTTTTCTCCACGGAATGAATTTTTCTCATGTTCCAGTGTTTGAAAGCGAGCCCCGTTTACACAGCAGCGCTTTGAGCCCGAGCTTCAGCAGGGGCTGATTGAACACCGCAGACTGATGAAGGGGAAGGAAGACTTGTTCTCAAGACAGCAATTTATTTGTGTTTGTGTGTTTGTGCCACCCAGCTCAGTGCTTCAGATCTCTCAACTATGTGAGGAGCTGAGGGGAGTAGAAAGCTCTCTCAGCGCTCCCATTTCCTCTCTTAGATTTGTGCCCCCCCCCCCATACACAGACACACACACACACACACACACACACACACACTCACAAATCTGTCTCCCTCACGCTCTCTCACTTTGTTCTCCTCACTTGATCTCCCCCTCTCTCATCCTCCTTCCCTCTCTCCTCCCGTCTTTCCCACCCTCTCTCCAGAGACTCATTCCTCGCTCTCAACACTCCTCTCTCTGTTTAAATTGTGAACATCACAACAGAACAAATGATGTTCGTCTATTGTGCCACACTAGCGCACTCTGCCCTCTAGTGCTTTTGCTAGGTTACCGACCTGGGTGGCGTTTTCAGGGGGTTTCATTTCCTGTGTGTGGCTGTGGATGACGGGTAGAGGAAGACAAAGAGAGTGAAAGAAGGAGAGAAAAGGCAGCTAAAGCAAGCACCAGGACTCACACACACGCAAACCTACAAACAGACAAACAAGCATCAGCCCGGGAGGATGAGCGGTTGTGTGAGAGGCAGCTAACAGAGCTAATATTACATTAAACCTACTGCCTGTGTGACACAAACCACATCACGAAGTAAAACGATCGCTGGGCACTGAATGTATTCAAGCACCACAAGTGACTTCTTCTTTTTAAGGAAAAAAAAACTCATTGAAGGCCCACCCACATTGTTTTGTTTGTTGCTGTGTTTTATCTCTAACAATGATGCTGGTTGTGTCTTTTGTCGATTAAAAGGAGAAAAAAAAAGTTCAAATTAGCCTTCTTTTAGTTTGTGTTGTCTTTTGAAAATCTGTTTGTCCTCCCGTCGCAGCACAGCCTTCCCTTCCATTGTGACACAGCTTGCTGTCAATCACCGTGGCCCTGCTTTACATCGTGGCTTTTCCTCGTACCGCAGCTATAAAACGCCCTCGCTCCAGACTAGAACGTAACTGTGCTATACTGTAACACTACTGTGAAGAAATAGTTGTCCCCTTCCAGCGCTTCACTAGGAAAATGAACCACTGCAAAGCCTTGAGTTTGTCCCATAGACAGTAGAGAAACTTCACACAACTGATTGGGCTTAAAGGGTGACAATGGTTAGCGCCAGTTAGCATCAAAATAATCAGTGCTTCCACTGAAGTCAGTGTCTCCCCTTCTCTAAGCTTACTGTAGGCTTCACTCCAGGCCTTATGGCTTTCATTCATCATCAACAAGCTGTCCACTCTTTTACCCTAATGGTTGAGTAATAAATAATGTGTCGAATAGGTTTTAATACAGTAGTTGTTGGTAACACCTTACTTCTCTAACTGTTTTGTAATCTTGGTTAAAAGATGAATGGAAGCGTGTTTGTATACGTGCATTACTTTGTATTTAGCTCATCAGAGTTATCATTTGGAGGATGATGCTGTAATCAACAAACCAAAAAGCCTTCTTCTCTGTAAACTAACTCCTTGCCATCAATGCATTTGTTCTCATGGTTGTTGATGTTGTATAATCCAACCCTTTAAATACAAACTTTAACTACCACCGCGCCCATCGTCCTGTAAGCGTTGCTGCATTTGGTAGCATCCACGAATGAGGTTCTGTACTTTGATTTTGTCATGTTTGGGGGATAGAAGTCCTCCGTCTCACTGTGTGGAGTCTGAAGGTCAACGGCAGACAGGTGTCCCCCAGTTTTATCAGGGGCAGATGGTCAAATGAATGAAAACTTTTGGGTTGTTTGAGCCTTCCTTGTGCACGAAATGCAGCGTAGTGTTCACTGCTCACCGCTGTTCATGCTTCCAAAACTTTGATATCGCTTCAGTACTCCAGGCAGGCTCAAATCCCAAGTCAGAGTGCCGGACCAATGAAATGGAGGCGGTGTGTAGGAGAACACCTGAGGTTTACCAACTCCAAACTGGAGGCAGGAAGGTAGAGAAACACTTCTGGTCAGTGTTAAGGTCACAGCCTTTGTGACCTTTTCGTCTTCTTCAAAGTAAAGGTTCACGAGATGGTTTGAAATCCCTTCGGGAAGAGAAAGGAAGCTTCCTCCAAATATCATTATGTACCGGGACCAAGTCTGTAGACAACATTTTAACAAAAATTGTTGTTGTTGATGTTCTTTGTTTTATTTTATTTGTTTTTTTTACTGGTGCTGACATATATGTGATTATGAGAAAAAGTATATAAAAGATAATGGCTATTTGTAAATATGTTTTTACAGGTTTAAATACATCAGATAATACAGTCTCTACTCTGTAAAGAATTTACTGTTTGTTGGAAAATAGAGAAGTATTTTTATTTTGAAGTTTTTTGGTTTCACGTTTAACCCATCTGAGCTATGCCATTGCACTTCAGACAATGTCTTACTACTAATTTGTATTGTAAACCTCCTCTCTTTTTTGGAATTTTTTTCATTTTGTTTTTTTCTAGTTTGAGATTTGACTCTGTTCTTAAGCAGTGCTTATTTCTTTTTATCCTGTACAGAATTCTGAAATGTTAACAAAAGAGAATTACAAAAGACTTTTTTTTGTTTGTTTTTCAAAAAGATACAATAAAGAGAGAATGTTCTCGCTGATCATATTAAATGAAAGTTTGTTGTTCATTTGGTTCATTGACAAAAGTTGGTAAAAGAATATCAGACAAGTCAAAAATATTACCAGAATACCACAAAGAGAACCTTTCTAAACTGTGTGAAACACTGTATATGTCAAATTCTTAATTATTTGGGCCCTTTTGTAAATTTGCTAAATTCCACCGTGTCCCATCGTTGTGGGTAAAGAGCAGGTTTCACATGATTGACAGCTCAGCTCTTCTCACGTTTGAGTCAGCCAGCTGTATGGGCGGGAACTCAATAGAACTGCTCCAACCCTGATCACTACTGCACAGACTCTGGCTCCATATGATGTCACTAGCGCAAGATGGCTGCGCTCATATCTGGGATATTTTGGTTTTATTTTTGTACAGTGGGAGGACGAGGAGATGCATCGTCTATCTTTATATACAGTCACTGGACATGCATAGACAAGCTCATATCATATGAAAAGGAAATGTTACGTGTGGAAAACAGGCTTGTATTTATTTTATCAGTTGGTTCGTGGTTATTGTCCGTTTCTGGGATCCATACTCAGTCGCACTGTGTCTGCAAATACACAACGATATCAATACTCCCCCAGTTAGCTGACATGCAGTAATTTCATTTCATTTCAGGGTCGCGAGACTGACTGAGACAAATGCACACACATTCATGTAGCGCCTAAAACCAGACTGACTAACTGCTGCAGTAATGTTTTGTCTAACAGACGTGATTTGCATAATTAGACTTGCATATGCTAAAGAGCAGAGCCTTAATTCTGTCTGGCAGTAACGGCAACGATGAATCACGGGCTCCCTGTTGGCGTCACAGACAGACAGACAGACCACATGCAGGGCCAGGACCTTTTTGTTGTAATTCATCTTTCCTACGATCCGCCCCTCTCAAACTCACTCCTCCTCATCCTCTGTCAGCCACGCCCCTTCTCTCCATCTCTAATCTTCGTCATGGCCACCTTCCTCTGCCTCTTGTCCATATATTTCAGCTACATCTTTCCTTCCCCTCTCCCTATAGCTGCCTTGTTTCTCCTCGACTCTCTGCCCCCCACCCACCAGCACCACACACACACACACAAATCCACCACACTCCTGCCTCCCATCTGACATTGATAAATGGAGACTAACAGAGATGACAACATCATTACTCATGTTCAGTAGCGACACCACCTAGGACAGAGAAAAACGAGAGGAAGAGGGAGGATGAAGGACAGGACAGGAGGAAGATGTGGAGTGAAGGGGTGGAGGAGGAGCAGGGAGGCTGCAATTGGAGGTGTTTGCTACAATCCACCCCCAAGCATACACCTTAACATCTCCAGAGAGCACGATGGTGAGGTGTTCATTACTGGTGTGAAAAAGTAGAACAACTGTTGATAGTACGGGCAGCCTGGACTGAAACTCATCGCTTTCCTACACAAATCCAATCAGAGCAGAGTCGCTGCAGGGCTGCAAGAAACAACAATTTACTTTATCACCAAATCTGTTGCTCCTTTCAATTAATCATTTACTGTGTAAAATGTCAAAAATAATGATAAATGCCCTTCGCACATTTCCAGAAGTTCATGGAATTTTTTTTTCAATGGACAAAAACACCCATAATATATTTTTATTAGATTTTTTTTATATTGTACATTGATGTATTACATATTCATTTAGTATCATATATTTATTATGAAAATCAAGTATCAACTATGCCGTATATTTACTTGATAAACTGCTAAAATTATTTGTATTAAAAATTAGAAATCTTAATTTTAATTTGTTACTTCCACCCCTGATTTTTTGTTATCTTTCAGCTGTTTCACCTCCACGCAGATTTTATTTATTTATTTATTTTTTTTCCAGGAGCGAGCAGCTCAAAAATTGACTGTATTAATGCTGTATGGTTTGAGTAACCGTCATTTTGCAAACACATAGTATCTTCAAAACCTGTTTACACTTAATGTGGAGTATAGATTTGGGACACACTTGGAAAAATCTTGCACTTTTCATGTGGATGCTCACACTTTATGGTAAAAGTAGTCAGTAAATTCCTCAGTACGTGCTATACTGACCACGAAAATTAGTTTGCCTGCTCGAAGAGCCATGCAGTAGTGCCTGTATGTACCAAGATGCATTGTGTGTGAGCTTCTGACACCCCAGGGAGCCGTGTATCACCACACTATAGCTATTACTTTATTGGCCAAAATGTAGCATTAGGTGACAAAATATTTATCTAGTACAGCCCCAGGCTAGAAATTCAAGCTAAAATAGTCTCTAATTCTTCCTTAAAGTCAGTGTAAAAGAATTCAGAGTTTTTCTTCTAAACCCATTGTATGTGTTAGAAAATAGTTGCTGAAAACGTGTGAAAACACTGAGAACTATGTACCACTGAATTGTGGAGTTAGACTGTTAAACTGCTGTTCACCATCTCTGAGTTCAGGATGTTTTGGATTGTCCTGAAACATTCCTCGGTGATGCAACGAAGCCATGGTCCCCCAACACCCAAACAGGGGCGACAATACCACAAAATTTGGTTCGATCCAATACCAAGTAACTCAGGGCCAGAATCATCAATATCAATACCAATACTGATACTTTATATCATTGGAAGTAACTTATGTACTTTGATGTAGGGGAGAGCATTGTGTCATTATTTATGAGGTAAATGCACTATTAATAGGCCAAACCTGCCTAAATATAGGAATCCTAACACTACAACAGATGTTTCATTATGTAAAGACCTAATTTTATAGACTTAACAGTTTTTTAACCATTAAAAGTTTGAGAACTGAGTAGTTGATATCACATGTTTCTGGGGTGTGATAAACTCAGAACACACATTAATTGTTCCTTTACACAGACTTTAACTCCAACAACATAACTGTGACATCACTGGATGCAGGAAGAACAGATTTTGCTGCTGAAGAACTCAGTTTTCTCTGTCAATATAGCACACACTGAGGATACATTTACCATCAACACTAACTGAACAACAAGAAGTGCCAAATTTTCCCTTTAATTTGGAGCATGTCATGCAAACGTTTATTAGCACTAAGCACAAAGTACAGCCGAGGCAGGTGAGAATGTCATTATTTTTGCTGCCATTTGGGTATAAACCAAAATATTGGACAAAATGAAACACTGACCTGATGATAGCACTAGATGTCAAGTTAACGTCTGAGTCAGCAGGATTTTACCGAGCTGTTTTTAAACACATCAGGGTGTGAAATACCAATGTTTCAGGTTGGTGAAATGTCCTGCGCACTGCTAAACAGTAAGAACAAATAAGGAAATACCAGCAGAGGGCAGGTCTCTACAGATACAGCCACCCCTGCACACTTCTAGTGGGTCATAGGTTTTGAGGCCACATGCAGCCCTTTTGCCCCTCTCCACTGGCTCCCCGTGACTTTGACAAACAATCATACAGAATTAAATAACAGTTATTTTTTAACATTTTATTTTCATTTGTCATTGTTGAAGGTCTAAAGTGATTCCATCCTTGAACTGTAAAAATGTGTCCCTGCCAGAGTTGGGATTTAATTAAGTACCAATACTTTGTCACTGTACTGTAGACTGTATTTCTTTTTTGGCTCTTTTGATTGTAAAGATCGTTGACCCCTGGTCTTGGCCAAAGTGGAGGACCAACTGAGTGTCTCTAGCGTGGCTAAAAGGCTAATAAATTTGCAGTGCTAAAGTGCTGAGGGATTTTTGCTCAAAAAACGCACCCTTTTTTCAGCCTAACCCAGCTAATGCAGTGCGGGTGGCAGGTAAAAAGCCTCATGAACACAGACACACACACACACACACACACACACACACACACACACACACACACACACAACTGTCCTCAGTACTCAGGAGATCGTCAGCGGCACAGACACAAGTCCAAGTTAATGACAGGCAGTTTCCTCCTGTAGCCAAATACTTACCACACACACACACACACACACACACACACAC
>JAJHUR010083611.1:0-14409 GCA_027495735.1 Lutjanus campechanus | reverse complement strand
AGGTTTGCCCTGACCGGCCCCTAGTTATGCTGCTATAGGTTTAGGCTGCTGGGGGACTCCAAGACACACTGAGCTCCTCTCTTTCTTCATCTCTCTCCTCAGATCTTTATGTTCCATTAATGCCTGTTACTGACTTGATTCCTTCCCCGGAGTCTTTCTGCTTTGTCATCCTGCAGATTCTCATGGACTGTGGCCGCACATGGATCACTGATGTAAACTGATGTCGGATGTAAACATAATTATTGAGTGTGGTCTAGACCTACTCTATATGTAAAGTGTCTTGAGACAACTTTGTTGTGAATTGGCGCTATATAAATAAAATTTGATTTGATTTGATTTGATTAACAAAAATATATTGCAGAGGCCTTGTATAACTGGAGGTATGGCTCTTCCAAATTTTATGTACTACCACTGGGCTGCCAATATAAGGGCATTGCTATATTGGACAAGGAATGATGTTGATGATGTCAATAACCCTGAATGGATGGTGTTGGAGAGGGCATCCATTGGGTCTACTTCCCCAGTAGCCCTGCTATGTTCTAAATTACCATTAAATCGCCCTATCTCAGCTTTCACTTCTAATCCAGTTGTTATCCATTCACTTAAAACGTAGTATCAGTTTAGACGATCCTTTGATCTCCTTGACCTTTCTTGTGCTGCACCAGTATCAAGAAATCATATGTTTGTCCCATCAATGATGGACGAGGCTTTTGATATGTGGTCAAGAAGTGGAATAGGTGCATTATCGGACCTCTACATTGACAACAGGTTTGCCTCCTTTGTACAGTTATCACAGAAATTTAATATTCATAAGTCCCATTTCTTTAGATATTTACAAAAAAGAGGTTTTGTGGCTTCTAACTCTGCCTGCTTCCCATTATGTCCTCCCAAAACTCTGCTAGAAATAATTTTTAAATGTAATGTTGATACAAAGCAAAGTATAAGCAGAATCTATATGTTACTTAACACACATAATGTGAAAATTTTGGATCCTCTCCGAAACAAATGGGAAACTGACCAACATGAAAAAATTCCGGAAGCAATTTGGCAAAAAATTATACAGAGAATGTACTCCTCCTCAGTATGTCTCAGGCACACTGTGGTTCAGTTTAAAATTGTGCACCGACTCCACTGGATTAAAGACAGATTATCTAAGATTAGAAGAGATATTAACCCTACATGTGACCGATGCAAACAAACCCCTGCCACATTGCTACACATGTTTTGGTCATGTCCCAAGCTGTACAATTTTTGGCAATCTATCTTTAAGACATTCTCTAGTATATGTGGAAAAACAGTAGACCCATCCCCACTGATTTCATTGTTTGGTGTGACTCCAGTGGATGCTCCTCTCCCAGGGCGCTGTGCTCTTTGTTGGCCAGGAGGCTTATCTTGTTTAAATGGAAAGATGCTCTTCCTCCAACATAGGGCCAATGGATTAGAGAGGTACTGTGTCATATCCATCTAGAAAAAATTAGATATACTGTCAGGGGGTCCACCAAAATTTTTTATGTTACCTGGCAGCCATTTATTTCTTTTGTAGAAGGCATGGCAGCTACCAACATCTCTATATAACCCAAGTGTATGTGTACCTGTTATTTTTTATCTTATTTCAACATATCGTTGTTTGTTTGTTTGTTTGTTTTGATTTTTTATTTTGTTTTTTGGGAAGCTATCTTTATTTATGCCTATTTGAAATTGTGAATGTAAATGTTTATTTATTTTTATTTTTATCTTTTATTTTCTTTCTCTTTCTTTTTCTTCTTTCTTTTCTTCTGTGAATGTGTGCTGCATGTGTGTGTGTGTGTGTGTGTGTGTGTGTGTGTGGAGGGGGGGGGGTTTGTTCTGTATTCAGATGTTTTTTGTTATATATTTGAAAATAAAAAAGACCTCGATCAAAAAAACAAAAACAAAAAACAATACAATAAATGAACCGCAAATGTCATGCAGACTGGTTATGTTTTACGTTGAAGCACCTTGAAATTGTGTTGTATATTACTTCCCACCTAATCCTCATCTCCTCCCATCCTCGCTCTTCTGTCCCGCGACCAAACAGTCAGAAAGAGTTTCTGAAATTTGAAGTGCACAAAATTACACACGAATATATACAACCAGCTTCAGTAAAAGCACACATTCTTTTTTCTCTCTGGGTCAGACCGGACTCATGTGGTCGTGTCTTATACATTTTGTATGTTATAGATCATAAGTGTTTAATCCTTGTTTTTCTGGATCACAGGCAGACACAAACAGCTGTCATGCTGACTCATCTGATAAAGACGATCTGACAGCTGTGATCCCGTCTCATGCGCACTTTACAGGTCAGTTTAGATTTATTAGGCTTTATAATCATAAAATAATATATTTTTCCTTATCATTGAGTTTATCTTAAAAGACACGCGCGCACGGCTATTTAACATTAATGAAAGGTGTTCTGTGTTGTCTTGTCTTATTGAGACTTCTGTGCGCACACGTCTCCACAATCACAGAACACCTTTCATAAGGGTTAAACAGCCGTGCGCAAGTGTGTCTTTTAACATAAACTCACTAATAAGGAAAAAGAAATTATTTGTAATTATAAAGCTTAATAAATGTAAACTGACCTGTAAAGTGCGCATGAGACGGGATCACGGCTGTCAGATCGTCTTTATCAGATGAGTCAGCATGACAGCTGTTTGTGTCTGCCTGTGATCCAGAAAAACAAGGATTAAACACTTGTGATCTATAACATACAGACACAATATTTGACCACACAAGTCCAGCCCAACCCAGCGAGAAAACGGTGTGTGTCTGGTTGGATAATGCCTAATTTTGTGCACTTCAAACTTCAGAAACTCTTTCTCATTGTTTCGTAGCGGGACAGAGGTGGAGGACTGGAGGAGGAGATGAGGATTAGGTGGGAGATAATGATTAATTATAAAATACAACACAATTTCAAGGTGCTTCAATGTAAAACATAACCAGTTATATATCTGCATGACATTTGCGGTTTATTGTACTACCAGGAGATCTGTCTGCTCGCTTTAAAAATCATTTTCTCTCTGTTTCCTCCTTGTAAATCCGCCGTCATGCTGCCACTGCTTGCGCTGCTGACGCACCTGCCTCTTAAAGGTGATGAGAGCTGACTTTCTGATTGGTTTATTGAATGTTCAGCCTAAACTCGCCGGTGAATTAATGAGGGCACCTGGGCACACCTGATAGGTGTATGCTGCTTTGCGCTGGTGGCGCAGTGGGCGGGGCAGGGCAAAATATCACTCACACCCCTGAAAGGAGACAGCAAAGGAGGATTTGGACACACCTTGAACAAATTAAATCCATTGTGCTTCAGACCAGCGTAAGATAGGGCTCTGAGACCCAAGTAGTTTTCACTCCAGTGCGCCGAGCACAAGATAGCGCCGGGCCACACCTTCGTTTTGCCTGCATGTTTAGATCTCCCGCCCACGGCGGATCAGACCTGGCGCAAGTGAGTTTGCTATCTTACAGACCTGGCAAAAACGGCATTGCGCTGGGTGTAAGATAGGACCCTTTGTCTGCTGACTGACATTTCTGGATCATACTGAAATATTGTAAAGACACACGAGGGTATAAAACTGGAGTTGAGAGTATTCGAAGGGTCATAATTCAGGGCTGTGGTCAGGATTTGAAAGATACTGAGATCGTGAGTTCAAATCCGCCTCCTTAACAACTTTTTGACTTGCCACAAACCAAACTCAGTTTAAAATATCATACCTATGCAGCAGAACAGGTCGACTGCCAGTGACTCTCAAAACAACATATATGAACAGTGGGGAGTACCAGCAGTAGACATACTGGACCTTACAGTAAGTGCTTAGGTCACACGTTGTAAGTCACGTGACCCTAAACATGCAGTTTAATTTGTGATACAGCAGCAGTTTGGTTACATTTAGGCAACAAGACTACTTGGATATGTTTAGGAAAAGATTGTGGTTTGGGTTAAAGTTAGGGCAGCGACAAATGATCATTTTCACTGTTGATTAATCGGCTGATTATTTTCTTGATTAATAGTTGTTTGATTAAAATGTCAGAAAATAGTGAAAAATATTGATCAGTGTTTCTCAAAATCTAAGATGACGGCCTCAAATGTCTTGTTTTACTCACAACCCAAAGATATTCAGTTTACTGAAATACTGACATTTAAGAAGCTGAAATTATTATTCAAACTAATTAATTGATCATCAAAATAGTTGTCAATTAATTTAACAATCCATATATAGTCATTAACTGATTCATTGTTGCAGCTGTTATTATGTCATGTAACACAAGTAGCTACATAAATAGTTATGTAACTCGTGGAACTTTAAACAAGTCAATGTTGACTTTTGGTTTCACATGGGACATGAACCCGTCTTTCAGGTGAAAGTCCTGTTTGTTTGACCCATCCGTCCACCCCAGCTCCCTCCTTATGCAGACTCTCCTGCTCTTTATACCACATCACCTGACTTTCTCCTTTGCTCCTGTCATAATTACTACAGCCACTAGAGGTCACTATTGGGGGGTTTATTGGCAGAATAAGACAGAGATGGAATATTATATTCCTCAGTATATTATATTTAGTAGAATGAGCAGAGGGTGCATGTCCTCTTCCATGGAGTCTGCCATTTTTCTACAGTATCCCAGAGAATAGATTGTGCACAAAGTTGTTTATTTCCATATCCAGCAGTTGCAGAGCAACATGATCATTCATTTAGAGTCATGTCTGTGTCTGTCTGATAAGTATAAGTCCAGTGTTCAATCTCTTTTAGCTCTGTAATGTATGCATGTTCAGTACCAAGTCTCTGTGTCTGTCTGCTGTTTGCTGCCGAGCGGGCAGTGTACAGTGGGTTTTAGAGTTTTTTCCCTGACAAAAAGCTTCGTGCTGTGGCCAAAAATGACAATTATGAGAGCAGTGAGAGTAAACCAAAACAGTAAAGTTTTGCTCAGACAGATAAACTATCAGGTTAAAGTGTTGCAGAATGAGGTGATAATTCTCTGTAGGTTCACTGGGAACATCCCCACTTCAAATGGTCACATTGTTTCCACATTCAGTTAAATATTGATTAGCTACTTTAAGAGTTTTTGGCTATAAAAGATAAGAGTCTGCCTCAAAACACTGAGCATGTACTGTATTCTAAATATATAGAGTAATCATTCCCAAAGTGAATAGGACAGCTGTTTTCTTGAGGTGTGTTTGGTGAAGTGTTTCAGGATTGGATGTCTTCTCTTCTTGGGCTGGCAGTAGTCATCTTGAGAAAAGTGTGCACTACAGACCCGATGGTCTGCAAGGCGCAGTGTCTGGACAGGAGTGTTAGCATCCAGTTGTAGCACAATTAGCCACAACTTCAGCATGTTGCTGTCTGACAAAGTCAGCCTAAGAAAGTTGTACAGGGTGTTGCACGACATCCTGTTCTTGCAATTTGGTGAGGCACAAACACAAACCATTGTTTTCAATAGTTGCAGTAAAACTTTCATCTGAACTCCGGGACAGCTAACTCCACTCTGACCGGCTCTCAGCATGACTCCTCTGTTTTCTTCCGGCAACAAACAAAGATCGCGCGAAATGTCATCACACACAGCAAGCAGTAAGTGAAGCATACTGTTGACAGAGATTACACTGCTGATGTGATCTGGTCTGTGGTGGAAAAAAAAGCACTTTTAATGCACAAACTTTTACGGGACGCATTTGCCCTCATATCTACCGTTATAACTCGTTTTGCGGCTGCCGGCTGCATCCACCTCCCTCAATACTGAACCAATTTTAAAACGAGTTGTACCTATCAATCATACACACACATACACATGGGGGAATAGGGCCCAGGTTGAAAAATACCAAAGTTATTCTTTAACTCCACCTAAATACACTTACTGTGTCTCATGAATGAAGTAGGCTAAAACGTTCTACACTGTAAAAATAAAAACAATTCAAAATTTCAAGGCAACTTACTTCAATAGATTTTGATTAGATATTTTTAGATGTTTACTTAGTAATAAAGATAAACTTGAATCATTGAGTTTTATAAACCCCAAAAAAGTGTATTTCAAAAACTGAGCAAAATTATTGAAGTAATTTGCCTTGAAATTTTGTTTTTTTTTCTAACTTTTTTTAGGTTTGTTTTCTTGATGAGAGGAAGTAAAAAGATTGAGAAGGCCTGTTAAATCAGCCTAAATGTAATTATGTCTCATTTATAAGGTATTTAATGCGTATATGCATGCGTGAAGATAATATATGGTGATGTGGAAATGGCAAATTAAATCTATTTTGATAAGGCCTGTTGTAAATTGGGTCATGATGATTTGTCATTTTTAAAAAGCTGGTCCCCAGAAAAAGAGGAAACCCTGATGTAGAGTACAGCATTAACCAGTCTGATGCTTTGCATCAGCAGAATATCTGTGCTGCCACTGGGAGCAAGTAACCACTGAAGCTTCTTACCCTTTAATCAATGGATAGCTTTGCTAATTAGTGATTGTTAGCGGTGGTGCAGAACACAGAGGGCATTGACAAAGCTGATGAGACAGCTGCAGGTGAACCAGCAAGGATAATGGGTCTTTTTATTGTGGGTATTTTATTTGTGTTTCCAGAGATTTTCAACCCAAAAATCCTGTTGATGTTGCTTCCCAGTCAAATCAGAAGTAAGGAATAAGGGAGTAGTACTGTAAGTGGCATGCAACTATCAGTAGAGGCAAAATTATTTTGGGACATTGCAGTTGGGCGTGAGGCAAGAAGATTGACAAGATTACTAAAAGGAGAGGAGGACAGTAAGAGTAACAGTATGAGAGATCCTTTCAGATCTTTCTGCAGTATGTAAAGGAGTCAGACAATGTGGGAGATGTGGGAAAGACAGTCGCAATGTTGAGGAGTGCAAAGTAGATGAAGAGCAAACAAAGTGGTGAGGGAAATCACCATGCAGGGTCAGCACAGCGTCCAAAAAGATTAAAGTGAAAGTGAATAAGATCAGATCATATACCGTACTGAAGCTGCTAAGAGAAAGGGGAGGAACAGCAAATGGTGGCAGCACAAAAGGAACCTGAGCAGAAAAGAGAATATCTGCATGAAGAAGAAACAAACTTTGTCATTGATTGCCATGGTTATTAATGGTGCTGATGACATACAGGGGCAGTCAGAAAAGATTAAGCTGGTTCTAGACGCTACAAGGAGATTCTTCAACACTGAGGACCCATGTATGGAGAAGATGTGGCTCAGGTCGATTCAACCAGCGCGTGGCAGGTGTGTCTTATAATAATGCAATAATGATAATACTAATGATAATAATACATTACTTTAACAATTAATCGATTCGGACAAGTGAGTTTCTAGCTATCTTACTATATATATCTTACTATACTATATTTACTGTATATACACAGTAAACTACAATGCCATATTACAATGGCCACAATGCCATAATGCCATATTATGCCATATCTATTATTCTTAACTTTTACTGTACTTAACTATTCCTATCTAATTCATACCTTGTATTATTATTTCGTGTAGTATTCTTATTTATATATAGCATTCTTATTTCTGTATAATTTACATTATATTTAACTTTTGAACCCCTTAACTTCTCTCTTTAAGTTAGTCTCTGTATCACCAAGTCAGATTCCTGTGTTTCTGTGCTCTATTCTAGGCAAATAAAGTGATTCTGATTGTCATTCTGATCTTTCTATCTGTAAGACTCACAGGTAGCCATTGCTACTAAAGTTGAATAGCCCTTCTCTAGCTGCTACACTGAGACAATTGGGTGTGGGTTATAGAAGGAACTATGTCATGATCGGGTTCACTTTTAGTGGACGCTGTAATTATTTTGGTCTGTAAAGCTGTTACAAACCCATAATGATGCCAACCACCATACAGTACATAACCCAAAAAAGAACAAAAACAGGAACTTCCACGGGACAAACAAACTCAACACAGTTTTTCTAACCAGACTTCATAAACCAAGCTGTGCACTTAGCCACATTTGTGTGAATATACGAGTGACAACACCACAGAAAACCTGTCACTGTTGGAATACACTGCAGCTGCCATGAATCCAAGCTGACAAAAGCCTCCATGATCAACAAATGACAAAACTCCAACTTTGTGCAGCCGCCTTTCAAACCTACAGGTGAATGTTAGATTTGGGATGGTATACAGCAGCATTTTAATGTGTGTGAGGTTGCTGTTCTCCATTCTCCAGACAGAAACAAACACAGCAGAGAAACTTATAAAACAAATTTATTTCCAGAGTCACAATCCGAGGGTGTGAGGTTAAAGATGAGGCCGAGTGTTGTGTCTTGAATGCCTCCAGCAGCAGCAGCAGTCACGTCGTCGCCAACACTGAAAATACAAACAGACAGAATTATATAAAATGATAAAGTATCCGAGCAGTTAAAGGAAATTAGATCAAATAAATCATGGTGCTGTGGCAGCTCACCGTATTGTGGCTGAATCCTTGGGCAGGTGTGCTGCTGCAGGATGAGGTCGGCCAGGTGGTTGGGATCAGGTCAGGCTCATCAGACATGATGTCGGGGGGAAAACGGAGGCTGTGACTTCATGTCACACGCTGCGGCGAGCACATGCCTCCACAACACAGCAGACATTGGGTTGTTAAGCTTCCTGCCACCTGTTGCTGCTGTCATAATACCTCTCTTTTGTGCTCCGTGGATGGGGAAGTTTTACTTTAATGTCTCAGGATTTAGAGTTGTTCACGGCTAAAAGTTGTGCTGACACCGATGCAGTGGATGTGAATGTGTTCTCAATTATTATATCTCAAAGTGCTAAAAAAAATAACACTTGAAAAACTTGAGTGACTTCTCTGACCCCAATACAATGTGATCAGTTTTAAAGGGACAGTTCATCCCAATATCAAAAATATATATTTTTCTTCTTACCTGTTGTGTTATTTATCCATCTAGATAGTTTTCAGGGCTCTTCACACCACATTTAGATCCAGGCAAAGACAGCATTTAGCCCCAGCCTAAGGGAGCTGTTAGCCTAGGCTAAAAGTGCTTTCACAGTGGCACAATCCTGGCACATTCCAAAGTGGCCAAACTCTGACTTTAGCCTAGGGCTAGCTGGCTCTGCTGTGGAGCTAGAAGAAGAGGAGTGTGAATCATATAGTCCTGGACTTATCTTAACCCTGGGTTAACAATATGCGTGTGAAATATTAAATACCATCAAACCTTAACTGGAATCAGAGTCTGGGGTGAGTCTGAGAGTTATGATTCTGGTCTAATTTTAATATTTTTCTATACTGTTGTTATATATATAATATATATATAATATAATAATAATAATGCACATAGTTGATATATTTCTTCATTTTCTTGCAGATATTTGACAGGTTGGAATACAGTAACTGAGTTACAGTGGTTTACTGTGGTTTCTCTTTGGCTTTTTGCAGTTACTGTTATTTCGAGCCCCTATTTTCTCCTAAATAAAACACATTTGAAAGACAGTATTTGTCCACATGATAAAATCTGTAATATCACAAAAATGTTTATAGCTATTTTTTGCCTTTTTCCTTCGTGGGGCAGTGTTGGTGGATGGTAGAAAGAAAATACTTCCTACGCAATTGTGAACCAACCCTAATGTCACCCACTGGTTTGTGAATTGTGATTTTGAAGCCTCAAGTTTGGCATTATCTGAGACGCCATTTTTGTTTTTTTGCAACCAGAGCATGCACAATTCAGACGAGAGTGTTGAGGTGGTGGGTGATATACTGTGACTTGGGCCGTGTTTGGTCTCAACCATTCAGCAGGAAATAATGGCGGCCTGCCTGGTCTCGATCTTTCTCGTTTTACAGCCAGACACTAAACTAAAACGTACTGAAAACATTTTAGGCAAGAAATAGCTAATATAGTGACAGAATCTTGATTCTTATTTGATCAGCACTGTCTAGTTTGACGGTTTGATCTGAGTTTCGTGAGCTCTGTGTGTTGCATTAGCTAGATGCATTCAAAATGACCTGTCCATCACGTGGTAGCCCCACCCTTAAGCATATTCTGCTTTATCATCTATTTTACTCTAAAAGGGATCATAATTTACTAAATGAACGTCATGACATATTGAGGAAAACTTAAAACTAATGATAGAGACTATAAACTCATTAGGAAATTGTTACTGACATCAGGACTGACATCTCTACAGACAATATCTCCAAAACTCTGCCACTCACACCAAAACTATCCAGATCAGGTCAGCAACCTTTACTATCAAAAGAGCCATTGTTGGCCAAAAAAGAAAGAAAAATCTATATATTGTGATTTTTAAGTACAGAAGTGCTCCTATTCAAACAGCACTTCAAAATAACACATGTTGAGTCCAGGAAGCACTCAGACATTTTTTTTAATTTATTTCCACATTTTTACAGTTGGGGAATGTAAGAATCACTGTAGACCTACAACTCTGATAAAAGAAAGTTTAAATGTAAATTAATACTGTTATTTATTTATTTATTTCCATATTCTTTTTTGTCAAAGCCACAGGGAGCACTAGAGAGGGGCACAAAGGGTGCGGCTCTGGATGTGGCTCTGGATCCAGAGGGTGCAGACCCTGATCTAGATGGATAAATAGCACTATAGGTGATAGGAAAAATATGTATTTATGATTTTGGGGTAAACTGTCCCTTTAATTTATATAATAATAAAATAGGACTTGAAACACAAGAAAGTACAAAAACATACAAAACATACAACATGCAACACTGTACATGGGCATTTGCAGCAAATAGGTTATATAAATAATAGCAGAGAGTAAATTATTTATATAACCTATTTGCTGCTACCTGCTCATTAGGTAGGAGAAATTAGGTTTGTCTCGTTGATTAGTTCAGTCCCAGAGGGAATAATAAGAAAAAGCTCTGTGCTGGGTCCAGAATAGACTCTGGAGAGAGAAATAACTCCCACCTGTTACTGGCTGCCTTTCACAGCAGCTCTTTCCCAGAAACCCACCTGTAATCAGTACCTGCACACTGACCTGCACTCTGTAGTTTGTTTTCTACTTGGTCTCAACACAAACTTCCAGCACAATGACTGCTGGGAAATATTAAAGAGCCACTCAGAAATGTATTTCATTGGATGATTCTCTTTAATTGTCTCATAATATAACCTTCAAACGGTGCCAAAGCAGCCATTATGTACCACTGCACACCATCAATACCAGCCCTTCATTATCCTGATCATATCAATACAAATATCATTCACTGGTACCACTACACTCAACAAATATATCAGTCCATTCAAATATTTATGTAAGTGAGGAAACCATTTAAAACCTGCAGCTGCTGGGCTTTGCCTAATTTATATCTCATCCAGCAAATATATTTTTCTATAGGCCAAAAAATGGACCTTAAAGTGAAGATCAGCCTGAGCTTTATTTCAGCCCATTGCACACTGTTGCAGATTGTTTTGAGGAAACGATTCACTCAATCGGGAAACAGTAGCAAAACGGTGCGCAGCGTTGTCAGATTGTTTCAAATGTTTCCAAATCAACCAGGACTGAAATCTTACAATTTTATCATTAAATACTTGGTATTTTAGGCCCAAATCCAACCAGAATAGTCAGTGTGGACACAGTGTGAATATTTCAACACCTTTAGATCAAGTCAGGTTTAGGCCAAGCTTCCAAAATCAGCACCAAATACAGCATGTCAGGGTTTCTGTAGAGACACTACATTAAATCTTTTTTTGTGCACCTCCTTTCTGTTCATGCAGTGTTCATGGATGAAGTCTCTCCTCATAAACTGAGGATGAGCTCATCAGTTATGTGCAGTGATTAGTTGTAATAATACTGTCAGCCCTCCATGACACATGACTGTCCATCCCTGCTTTAAAATTCTTTCACTAGAGCCAGTACAGTACAGCATTTTTAAAAGGTGTGCTATCTGAACAGCTAGAGGGGAGTTTCAGTCAGTGCAGTCACCCAAGACTGAAGCTGTAAAGGTTTAATGATGTGTCATTACAGTGCACTCCTCATATTCCCTTAAAATCTATAGATAACAAGGATTCATTCAGTGGGACGAAAAGAGGAAATGAACTGTGCCAGATCTGCCATGTATGAAATTAAATTTATAATAGGAGAAATGGGCAAAAATAATTAAAATACTTGCACTGTTACCACCTCGGTCAGCAGCCAAAAAAGGTTAAACTGATACAAAAGGGTTCAGATCTGATGGCTGGTTCCACCTGACCCTTCGCTAAGCCTCGCCCTCCTTAGTTACTGTTGCTACGTCTGTTAAGCTTTCCATTGCCGCGCTGCACATATTCAGGTAACAGTAATAACAGCAGCAGATGTAACATCGATTTAGGCAGTTTGAGTGTTTGATTCCACAGAGTAGAAAAGAAAAACAGCTTCTCATTTCTAGCTGGTGACTTAGTTGGCTAAGCAGTCAGCTGCTGATGACTCTGTTTAGCAGATTTCAGAAGTGTAGCTAGCTAATGTAAGCTAATGCTAACACCGAAACTCCCTGAGTCAACTGAGAAGTCCGTCTCCAGCTGACTTTTTAATGTTTCCATCTGACACATTTTAAGCAAGGACCTTGTAAAATTAAATATAAATGTAAATATATAATGTTACTTCACAGGGATAAGAGCTAAGCTAACCAAGTTTAGACCTAAGAGAGCGATGAACTGACACCAGTCCACATCGTCCTCCTCAAACCCCCCATATGACAAATCCCAATGTACCCCCCTGAAAATATGCAGTGTTTTTGGTAAATGCAGTGGTTTCTAACACGTTTGGCTGCTAGTATTATTACTACAGGTAGAAAGCCATTTACCCAGACATGCTCATGTTTGCAGCTTATGTTAGTGCAGATAAAGTTTAATCCAGGGCTTTGACTAAAATTACAATTGCAATATGCAATACGATTAATGGGAATGATCATTTCGCTTTACAACTTTCATTGTTACTGAAAAAAAAAAATTAAATCATGCAGCTTATATTGGAGCAGATAAAAACAAAGTTTAGTGTGTTTTCCATACAAACACAACGTCCTTGCAGGAACGTAGTTGCAACATAATTTTTGTGACACCTACCAAGTAAAAGTCAGCAGCATGTTATTTTAAATATGTATGTATGTATGTTGAAATAACGTTTTTACTACGTTTTGGAAAAGAGGTTTTAGCGACACTGCAAAAATACCACAGAAAAAAAATAACATAAAAGTAATGTTTTAAGTAACGTTGTAACTGTAATGTTTCAGTAATGTCAATACGATGATACAAATGATACATCACAGTCACAGCCTTGTCGGGACATACTGTGTTTGCAGGGTTACGTTTCTGAATGACTATAAAAAATACAGCAGCAACAGCAAAACTCATGAGACACTGAGGACCACTTGTCTTGGAGCCTCATGCACTCTGCTTCAACACGTAGACAAATGCAAAGCTTCACATGCCTGCGGTGCCTAGTTACAGTTGCTAATCTATAATTGGACAGTTGCTGTTCAGAGGAGGGGTTTTAGTGAAAGGTCATATTGAAAGACCTTCCTGCAATCCAGTGTCTGTACTTCACCATCTACCTGTCTTTTGAGCGACACTTCCCCCTTGTAGGCATGAAAGGTGGCTTTTAAAAGTTTGATGGCAGATTGAATTCGCAGTGAATTCTTAATAGTAATTCAGGGTCATGACAAAACATTTTGGTACACACAGGACTCTGTATTTTACATGAATTTACTGACATTATCCTCTGGATATGATGTCAAGGCTCTGTACAACATCAGCGTTTCAGAAGTGGAGCGTCAGTTCTTCAGCAGCTACATAAATAATAGAGTTTAGAGTTGTTTTGCCCACTTTCTGCATGTGATTCAAGCATAAATACACATTTGCAAATAACCTCCTCTGCAATCATCACTCATTTTTAAACATTAATATAGCTGATCTCACAGCTTAATTATCGACAGCTGTTCAACATGTGAGCCATGATCAAATTTCACACTTTTTCAGTTGTCTGACAACAGAAAACAGATGTTAAAAAACAGTTACAACCCCAAATCACAGAGATGCAAATCCGCACAGTATCATAGTACAATATTATTACAGGACCTGTGTCTCTGGTGAAATATGAGAATTTGTGGTGGAATTTTTACTTTGTCAAACTACAGACATGGCAGATTTTGACGGGATTAAGATCCAAGATGACCACTGCAATTATTACAACTTATTAGAAGTCCACAGGTGATACTCGCGCCGTACAAATAGAACTTTAGAAACTTAGCAAACTCCTGCACCATAATCCACTTCTCAGCCACTGAGCCATGTGTTTCTCTGCAATACTCCTCTAGATAAATGCACCACATTTGGCTCCAAAACTCTGCTGGAAGTATAGCCTATATAGAGCTTTTTTTGCTGAAGCATTGATATTGCAACAGCAAGTACATTTTTCAGTTCTATTCATATGATGTTTGTCTCAGCATAAGGACATTT
>JAJHUR010083610.1:0-25759 GCA_027495735.1 Lutjanus campechanus | reverse complement strand
AGCCACTATTGTTCTCCTTTCAATGGAAAGACGAATAATGGAATCATGTTATTGGGGAAGAAAGATCTAAAAGAAGACTATTCTGTGCCAGTTTACAATAAGATTACCCATATACAATAAATGGTTTGTAATTAGGTTATTAATTAGGTTGTACATACTTTCTAAGTCATTAATAAGCTGTTACATCATATTAGATAAGAAAGCCAACAATGACCTGTTGCTTGCCAAATAGAGTCTGCATTTATCTCTGTTTATGAAAACTGTGTTATACTTTATATAACACACTTTATTTATAGTTTATATTTGCAGAACCTAGTTAAGACTAGAACAGCCAAGGTGGTCATTTTATGTATGCAATAACTTTGTCGAATTACAAAATACAATGCTGCTGGTTCCCAACTTTTCCTAAACATGTCTGTATTTTCATTAAAAATGTTTTTTATATAAATTACACACAGGGCAAAGAAAATATGATCATTTTACATATTTAAGCCACAGACGGTCAAACTGACCACACAGAAATTGCCATCGTTATACTACTACATTTTGCACAGTTGGAGATACATCTTAGTTGCTCAGAGACCAACAATCATGGTCTCTGTCAATAAAACTTCACAAGTGGTCTCAGTTTACAATTTACAGACTGAATTTTAGTGTTAAAGCTCTCAAATGTTGACACAAAGTATCCTTACTTATTACAAATAACGTTTCCAACTTATTTTGGTTTTATTTTGTTTCCAGTCTTTTTCCATAGGCTGTGATTATTTTTTGTGATGGTTCTAGGTGGAAATTTGTCATCATTCATGTTAAAATAACATGTTTATAATCTTCTAAAATACATTTAACTGTTTCTCACTCTGAGTAATTCTAGATGAATCTAAAATTTGAATCAGATCACTGATGGTTATTATCCTACAGAAAAATACTGCTGTGAATATACGCAGTCATTATGGTTATACTACACATCACAGCATGCATATTGATAAATATATCAATAAATAAATAAACTAACAGAATAAATGCATTAACCTCTTTGTTTGGTATATAACATGAGAGATAATAGAGTTTGGAAGTCAAAGGCGAGCGCTTATGGCCGTTTTAGTTATGGAATTCTGGCATTTCTCGTGTTAATAACCTAATTATAAAACATTCATAAATCATTAATAAGGTGAGTCTTACTGTAAAGTGGCTCCAGATTATTCTCTGTTAAAGTAGACAGATGCAATAGGAATCTCACAGGATTTAAATGTTGCCACCTTGTGGAGATTGCTCTCCCTGCATCACAGAGAAACAGAGGCATAGCTAATGGAAAAAAAAGTGCTGCTGACGCAAATCATGTTTCCTGTCATAAATAAACTCAAGGATTAGTGTTAAAGTGCATGGAGGAACCCTGCTCTCCTGTGCTATTCCACCTCCTGCACCAGGCTGAGCTGTTTATCTCTCCATCTTCAGTCTCCACAACTTCTCTAATAATAAATGATTGTACCTGTGGTGGCAGGGCAGCTGTAGAGCCTGTGTGTGCCTGTTTGTGTGTGTCTGAATGTGTGTAGCTTTGTACGTGGGCGCACATGTATCATACTGTGTGTAAATGTCCAGTCTGCCTCTGTGAGTGTGCGCGCACTGGCCGCAGGATGTGTTATTGTCTTAGGGGCAGAAGTTCTTCCTGTTTATCATGGGGCTGCTTCCTTCCTTCCACACATTTTCCAGCCGTTGGAAGACTAGGAGGTATCAGTCAAACCCTCTGCTTTGTCTCCTCTCCTTGTTTCCCCTTATTGCCTCCTTACTCCTTCCTGACCTGGACACAAATCAAAAAACACACTGAGCAACCAGAGGGTGTGAACAGGAGTGGTTGTTACTCGTGGTTTTGGTCAAAACCATCTTTCAGTGACTGTCAGCCTCCCAGTCTGCCGATCCTGTGTGTGTTTGTGTCCCCATAGAGGATTCATGTGATGTCAACGTGAGCAAAGTTGTTATGTGACAAACACACAATGTTCAGGAGCTGTCATTGTGTATTCACATGGAAAAATGCATAACTGCTGAAAACTAAAAAGAAGAGAGACAATGCGAAGCTATACTTAACTCAGGGGCCGTGGAACATTAAAGAACTGAGTGTGCACATTTATTTTTCTGTCGTCAACTTTTTATTAAATTCGTCACGTGAAAATCATTGTACGTGAGGTTAAAGCTGCAACAATTGATCCATTAACTGATTTTCTGACATTTTATAAGACAAACAACTAATCGGTTACTCAGGGTTGAAAATAATTGTTAGTGCCACCCCTCCATGAGGTACCAAAGACAAGGATTCTTGTATATACAAACAATATTCAACACAAATGATATACATATATAGCATTGCAAAAAAGGAAAAGACAAAAAAGCAGTGGCACCAGATCAGCCCTGTTAAATGCAGCATTTTGTTTATTAAAGGAGAAATTTGTCATTTTCTTAGCTGTAATTGATCATAAAATGACCACATTGTGTCTGTTATGTGTATGTCATTAAGTGGGTTTTATTATTCTTTATTTTATTTTACAATAATTATGCCATTCTATTTGTTTTCTGTTTATTCTGTCTTTTTTATATGAAGCACGTGTAATTCTTTGAGCTGCATTTCATGTATGAGAGGTACTATACAAATACAGTTTATTATTATTATGGCAGCCATAACCACTCATAGTAGCTGCAGTGGGTTTTGTTATGCCCCCTGGTGGGATGAGAGGGTGGTATCACATTAAAAAGTAATGCCATTATGTACCCTCTGTTGTGTTTGCCCTGAGGAACCAATATGAGCCTAAAACGTTCAAGAAAAAAAGGCATGATGGGATATGATTTTTCTTTCTGTGTATCCAGCTGCTAAGAGTCCCTGTTCTCCAACGGAGAGGAGGGTGAGCCGTAGCACCCAGTCCTGTGGCTCCTTCACCATCACCCCCTTCACCACCAGCAAGGAGAACCTGCCTGTACTTAACACACGCATCATCTGCCCTGGTAAACACACACACACACACACACACACAAAACTGGACATTACACATTTCAACTAATTTTCCTTCACCTAACCATACCAAAAGACACAAGGACAGGATCACTTGGACGTTTCAACTCAGCCTCGTGTGACAGATGTCCCTCTCCCTCTGTGCGTGTGTGTGTGCAGGCTTGCGGGCAGGTCTAGCTGCCTCCATCGCTGGCAGCTCCATCATTAGCAAGATGCTGCTGGCTAACATCGACCCCTTTGGTGCCACGCCCTTCATCGACCCCGACCTTGACTCACTGTAAGAGCCGCTTCTCCCATCTCTGTCTCTGTTTGTCTGTTTGAAAATCTGTCTGCTTCCACTGTGTTTCTTCATCTTTCTCTGGTGTCCATGTGAAAATCTATATCCACATCTTTCTCTCCCTCTATTTGCCCTTGATTTTTGATTATTTATGTATGAGTTTCACCTAACTGGCTGTTTGTTTGTTTGTGTGTGTGGTTGTTTCTCCGCCCAGAGAGGGATACATGGAGAAGTGTGTGATGAACAACTACTTTGGCATCGGACTGGATGCTAAGATCTCCCTGGAGTTCAACAACAAGCGAGAGGAGCATCCAGAGAAATGCAGGTGAGACACATTTCCTGTACACTCTGGCATCTCAAAATTCTCAAATTAAGACCAATATGAGACTTTGACCATTTTCTCATACTTCTTAAATTCGGCTCCTGAGGCTAATTAGATCCCAACTGAAGATCTTACGTTTTTTTTTTTTTTTTTTTTGTCTCACTGCAATGATTTTAAATTTGTCTTAAATAATCAGCTCTTGAGATAACAGTGAGATCTAAAAGAAAACTCTGTGGTCTTAAATGAGATCTTAAATTTGTCTCGGTGGTCAAATTAAAGTCTTGTTGCTCCTTACGATCGTCAAGGAGAAAGATATCCTTTTCTTTTCCTTTGCTCCTCTTTTTCCTCATAAGGGGGCTGTTTAGAAGAGACAGATGACACATCAGTGAGCTCAAAATAAGAATCTCATTTATTTCTCATAAGACAAAAAAAAAACTGATTGTGAGAAACAAGATTTTCCTCTGGGCAGATATTCTCACTGCTCATCAGCCTTCAGGGGCATGTTAATGTTTTTTTAATCATTGAAAGCTGCTCCATTGCCAAATCTATTTACAAAGCTGACATTCAGTTGGCTGATGTGATTCATCCTTGTAAACTACATATGTTATGCTTAGTCAAGCTGCTTCCAACTCTTAAAAAATAAATATAATCACTGTAGGCTATAATCCAGGGATGCAGAGGATCCTTTGGGGGAGATAGTGGGTCAACACCCACATAGAAGTGGTGTGCATCACCTGGAAGACCGATATAACCAATATGAGACTTTGACCATTTCTCACACTTCTTAAATTCGGCTCCTGAGAAATAATTGTCTCATCTAACCCTTAGATTAATTTGACTAAAATGTTCTTTTTTGTCTCACTGCACTGGTCTTAAATTTATCTTAAATAATCAGTTCTTGAGTTGACAGTGAGATCTGAAAGAAAACTTGGCTAATCAATTAATTGAGAAAATAATGGACTAATTAAGAAAATAATTGTTAGTTGCAGGACTAAAATACTATATTAAGCTTTTCCAGGTAATTTCACCATATCTGATATTAAGCTAATTCAAAAGTAACAGAAATGAATCAAGTTACATTACTTTAATATTCTGATACTTGAATTAGGTTATTGACTACATCTTTTGACAGGTAATCCAGTAACTGTATCGGGATACATCTTTCAAGTAACCCTTTCAACCCTGGTTATAATATATATATATATATAGATCATATTACTGAGTTTATAGCTGCACTCCTTCCATCTCTCTATCCTCTATAAAACAACCACTCAGCACTGACACAACAGCATTGATGGTCTTTTCCTTTCACCACACTCTTAATCTCACCCTCTGCACAGGAGTCGTACCAAGAACATGATGTGGTACGGTGTTCTGGGCACAAAGGAGCTTCTGCAGAGAACCTACAAGAACCTGGAGCAGAAGGTCCAGCTAGAGGTGAGACAGGGAAGAACAGCAGAGAGCACTTGCTTTAACTCAGTTCCACTGCATCTGGATTTAGTCTAAAAAAAAAAAAACGTACTGGAAATATACAGACCGAGGCAACTGAAGGCCGACCAATCAGCAAACAGTGGGGAGTGATTTACATGAGGATGTGATTCGCCACTTCTCAACACTCTTGACTCTCTCGAAACACTATTTAATCTAAGTGTTGTAGATGTAAGGTGAAGCATGATTCTGCAACTGCCCAGCCAATTTCTAACCTCAGATGTATTCAGAAAGTGATTTAGACTGCTCAGAAGAAACAAGGCTTCCACAACAGCTGCCTCACAAAAAAACTCCATGTCAGTGGATAGTGTGATCACCTTATGGTGGCCCATTTCTGCCAGTGAAAGAAAAAAATATCCCTATGGTAAGTCATAATTATGAGATAAAAAGTCAAAATACAATATAAAAATTTATTTTGTATCACATTAGTCTGACTTTTTGTCTCATAATCAGGACTTTTCATCTCATAATTTTTACTTTTTTCTCGTAATTATGACTTTTTATTACAATTTAAAATTTTTTTATTTCATAATTATGACTTTATTTCATAATTATGACTTTATATCTCAGCTTGTCTCATAATTATGATTTACAGTGGGGATATTTTTTTCTTTTACTGGCAGAAATGGGCTTCCATATCATCTAGTCCTGAGTAGGGGAATCATTTATTGATGTCATTCAACTTTAAGTGATACTTGGTCCTGAAACACCACAGTATAGTAAGTAAATAAAATAGTCATTAATGGGAGGCAGCAGGTGGTGAAGTACCTACTGCAATGCCACCAAAACTGCCAGATGCAACCAACAGAAAGTAAATTTTTTTTAATGTAGTATAGTAGTAGTAGTAATAGTAGTAGTACAACTACTACTATAGTAGTAGTAGTAGTAGTAGTCGTAGTAGTAGTATAGTGTACGTTTTCTTATATAGATTTTCACCATTTTCTTCCATTTTATTGACCAAATGACTATCTGATTAATTGAGAAAATAAATCATCAGATTAATCCATGATGAAAATAAACATTAGCCCTACTTCCTACCTCACTTTCCCCTCCAAATAAAGAAGAGTTGAATCTCACTCTGTTGTATTTCCCAGCTCTCATATGGTCAAGATAGCAGCAAAGATAACAAAACTGGGGATTTTTTCATCTTGTCTCGTGTCTGACTTTAGTGGATCATAACACATCATGTGTGTAATTAATCCTTAGATGATCTGGTTCAAGATGAGATCAAAGGTTTTTATGGATGTCAGAGCTGTGAAAAAGGCCAGAATGTGGCCTACAACAGACTAGTGGGTAAGCCTTGTTTTTAGCCTAGCAGTTGTTGATCACAGTTGTGAGGAGTGAGGAGTCAGTCGTCACTATAAAACAGAGCAGTCAAACTTTAAAAAAAAAAAATTATGAACCCTGCAGCCATGAGAGGGCTATGAGTATACAGTCATAAATGTCCACAGAAAATATCAGACTGATGGGTCCAGTAGTGTAAGAGATTAGCTGCGGACAATTACACACAGACTCAAACAACCAAACACATAATCTTCTCCAGGCTTACACCCAGTAAATAACAAACTGGATTTGTAGATACATATACCTGTGGCCTTTACTTACTGAGCTCTGTTTCCTATTTGTCTTTCTCACAGTGTGATGGCCAGTACATCCCCCTGCCCAGCCTTCAGGGGATCGCAGTGTTAAACATTCCTAGTTACGCAGGCGGGACCAACTTCTGGGGCGGCACCAAGGAGGATGATGTGAGTACATTTACAGAACACGAGGTGTTCATACTGAACTCTGTGTAATGTTCCATGCTGCTGGAAGTGCTCTCGGTAGATGACTCAGAATAAATTTGGAAAAGGAAAGGGGTGTTTTCCTCCTCAAGCCTCCTGCATCCAGGCTTCACCTCTCCCTTTCTCTCTTGTGTTCTTTGACGTTAACTGTGGAAAGATCCTGGTTCAGCATGACCCTGATGGCCTGGAGGTGCAGGGAGAGGGATGGTTAGAGAGATATTTCTGCTTGTTTGTTTAAGGCTCGGAGTGCAAGGGCTGCTGAGGGATTATAGTCAGTTTGTAGACGCATGCACGCACACACACACACACACACACACGCACGCACGCACGCACACACACACACACACACACACACACCCCTTAGTGAGCCCCTGCAGAGGTTACCCTTGGACACACACATATAGTATGTGCATTTGCTGTTATGTAACTGTTTCGTTGGAGAGAAGGAAAGAGGGAGAGGACATTTACAGCTAAACTTAGTCACACACACACACACACACACACACACACACAAGAGCTGCAGTGATTAGTCAATTAATCAATTTGTTGTGAACTACTAGCCTAAATTAATTGCCAACTATTTTATAATCATTTAATCATTTTGAGTCATTTTTTAAGAAAAAAGGCTAAATTCCGTGATTCCAGCTTCTCAACTCTAGAACAGCCAAGGCAGTCATTTGGACAATTTTCAATTTTCTAATAAAGATAAAGTAGTGGAGACCAGGGATGGTTATAACACTTTTTGTCTCAACACTTATAACTCACTGGATTTTTGTTTGAAAGCTCTCAGATTTTCTCTCAGACTTTTTTTGGTTTTATTTTTGTACTCGTTTCCAGTCTTTTCCCATATGTGAATATTTTTTGTGATGGTTCTAGATGAAAATTAGTTATTATTAATGTTAAAATAGCATAACTTTATAAAATACATGTAACTATTTCTCGCTCTGAGTAATTTGAGATGAATCTAAAATTTGAATCAGTCACTGATGGTTATTATCCTACAGAAAAATACTGTTGTCAATATATGCAGTCATTACACTTTACCACACGTGATAGCTGCATATTGATAAATAAATAAATAAACTTTACAGAATTTACATTCTGATGTTATTTCATTTTTAACAAGATAAACTAACAGAATAAATGTGTTAATGTCTTAGTCTGGTATTTATCATGACAGATAATAGTTTTGAAGTCAAATGTCAAAATGATTGCTTATGGCTGTTCCACTACTTATGAATTTCTGGCTCTTCTAGTGTTAAACGTGAATATTATTTGTTTAGTTTTCTATGAGAGTAAATTGAATATCTTTGGACTGTGGACAAAACAAGACATTTGGGGACTTCACCTCAGGCTTTGGGAAACAGTGCTCAACATTTTTCAGCATTTTCTGACATTTTATGACAAAACACCAAAACAAACAGCAGATTAATTGAGAAAATGATTGACAGAAAACCTGATGATAAAGGGAATAATCTGTCTTTTGCCACTGATGCTACCACCTCTACTTTAGCACTAAATGCAGTGCAGAACTTTTTGCTGAATGTGTTTTGGTTTCCATCTAGTGGCATCGGCCGCACATGACAACAGATCTGATCGTACTCTTTGATAATTTAATCTGAATGAAATGTTATCTATCCAGCAGTTATTCTGCTGAGCCTCCCTCTGTGTACTCGGTCAAATGCTGACTCCACATTGTTTTGACCTTTTCACAGGCGGTTTGCTGGCAGAGATCAATAGCAGACTTGTCGGGAGCCTCTTCTCTCAGAAACACGTCTTTTCTGATTTAGGCTGCAGCTAAACTGAGCTGACAGGGCAAAATGTCTCCTTTAACCTCAGGCTTTTACAAACATAAGAAGAAGGGCAGATATATTAGTTTACAAATCCTCCCTGTCACAATCACATTAAGGGAGAAGGCTGGTGAAATTTTATATTTTTCTTCCTGTCAACAAATGCCATGGAAAGACCAAAACCAACAATGAACAGCAGTTTATCCTGCTGTTTCCTGTGGAGCCTGGTGGTGCCATAACCACAGCTGAAAATACCCATTGTGATTTGTCTAACCAATATTGTCATAGTGATTTAAATTGTATTTTTTTCCATTAAATAGAGACCTCTATTTGTGGTCTACATTGGACTACATTAATATAATGGATTAAGTGCATTTCTAAGTAAATTTAGCTTGATTTCTATGGGAAAAAGGTACCAAAATTACCTGACATTGTTTTGTTTAGTGAAGCTGTTTGTTGCATAAAGAAACTTAAAATTAAACTTAGAATGAGAGAGAGAAAATATGTTTTATTAATTGTTAATGATTAATCAATTGATTAATTGTTTGTGTTTTCAACTGTCAGGAGAATGCATAAAGTTTGCAACCCAACATCAGCAGCTGCAACATGGTGCTACAGACACCAAATGTATGTCATCATTGTGTTGTGCAGATCTTTTGTGCCCCGTCATTCGATGATAAGATCCTGGAGGTAGTGGCTGTGTTTGGGAGCATGCAGATGGCTGTGTCCAGAGTTATTAAACTACAACACCACCGCATAGCACAGGTGAGAACACACACTACAAATAATCTGAAAATAAAAGACCTGTACATCGAAGAATATGTCCATTTAATCTGAGCCTCTCCTCCTGAATCAGTGTCGAACAGTGAAGATTACCATCCTGGGTGATGAGGGCGTTCCCATTCAGGTCGACGGTGAGGCTTGGATCCAACCGCCTGGAGTCATCAAGATCCAACACAAGAACAGAGCTCAGATGCTCACCAGAGACCGGGTGAGACAGGGGGAGCGGGGCTCAGTGAAGAGCAGTGGGTGTCTGGAAAGTTTGGGAGATAAAATTAATCTGAGTAAGCAGGCTGAGTTTTTTGGGGAGGGTCATGCTGGTAGATGGACAAAGCTTCACAAGAATTGCTTTACATGACATATGTTTCTCCTTTGATTTTCTCTGCAGGCGTTTGAGAACACGCTGAAGTCATGGGAGGACAAGTTGAAGTATGATAAGCCTCCTCTGCGGCCTCACCTCTACCCGCAGCAGTCTGTGGATCTGGCTACAGAGGAAGAGGCCGCCCTGGTGCAGATGTGCGCCCGAGCTGCAGAAGAGCTCATTACAAGGTAAACATGTACTGCCATGAATATCAGGTCTCACTCTACACATCCACAGCCTTTACACATATACAAACCCCATTTCCAAAAAAGTTGTGATGCTGTGTAAAATGTAAATTTAAAAAAAGAAAGCAATGATTTGCAAACCCTTTGCAACCTATATTTAATTGAATACAGTCCAAAGACAAGATATTTAATGTTCAAACTAAATAAACTTTATTGTTTTTCCATAAATATATACACTCATTCTGAATTTGCTGCCTGGAACATGTCCCAGAAATGTAGGGGTGGGGGCAGGTTTACCAAGGCACTCTTGTACAGAGAGGAAAAGAACATTTGGAAAGAGAATAGACGCTGTCATGTTTCAACCCAGTGGCCTTTGTCAGGATGTATGTAGGATTGTATGCAGATGTGCTACAGTCTGCAGTGTTTCTGGATGTTGTTGATATATGTCTTTCTCTTTGCATGATAGAGTCTTAACTTGCATTTGTATATGCAGTGATAAACTGTTTACTGACAACTGTTTTCCAAAGTGTTCCTGAGCCCATGTAGTATCCTTTACACAACACAATGATGTGGGTTTTTAATGCAGTTTTTAATGCGGTGCTGCCGGAGGGGTCAAAGGTCACAGACATTCATTGTTGGTTTTCAGTCTTGACGCTTACGTACAGCGATTTCTCTGGATTCTCTGAATCTTTTAATAATATTATGGATTGTAGATGGTGAAATACCTAAATTCCTGCAGTATTGTCTTGAGAAATGTTCTTCTTAACCCGTTAGACTATTTGCCCATGCGTTTTTTCACAAAGTGGTGAGCCTCACCCCTGTCATGCTTGTGAACGGCTGAGCTTGTTGAGGGTGACGCAGTCATGATACTGTCCCCTGTTTACCTGTGGAATGTTCCAAACGGGCGTTTTTTCAGCATTTCACAACTTTCACACTCTTTTCTTGCCCCTGTCACAACCTCTTTGAAACATTTTACAGGCATCAAATTCTGAATTAGTGTATATTTACAAAAAAAGGTTTATAAGTTTGATCATTAAATATTTTGGTTTTGTACTGTATTCAACTGAAAACAAGTCAAGAATAATTTTTAAATCATTACATTTTATTTTATTTTATCTACACTTGTCAGCTTTTCTGGAATTAGGGTTTGTGTGAAGAATCCAGGAAATTATCCTTTTATTTGTTGTGACTCATGCCCACTGACATGTTCTCTGTCTGATCACAGGATATGTGAGGCTGCAAAGACCAATGGGCTTTTAGAGCAGGAGCTGGCTCATGCTGTTAATGCCGCATCTCACGCCATCAACAAAACTCACCCCAAGTTCCCAGAGGTCAGATATCAACACATATCACACAACATGTAGTGGTTTACCTATAGTGGTGCCATTCGCTTAGCTGTGTTTTAGAAATTTAGAATTTCAGTTTAAACTCATGTTGTGCCTAAACATTCAATACTTTCCTCTCGAGGTCACTGAATCTAAGCTTTAAAGGGACAGTTAATTCTGCCTGTTTGTATGAAAAGTGCTATATAGATAAAGTATGATTGAGTGATTTATTTTGATTCATCAGGTCATCCATTTTTTTTTAACCACAACACATACTTTGATTTTTAAATATGTTGCTACATTAAACCCCTCAGGTTAGTTGTGTTTGTTTGACATGCTGTACAGTGTGTGAGATTCCACTTCATACCTGTTGTCCTGTTTCCAGAGTCTGACCAGAAACACAGCTATAGAGGTGGCCAGCACTGTCAAGGCTCTGTACAACGAGACAGAGTCTCTTCTGTTGGGCCGAGTCTCTCTGGTGAGTTATTATGGCTATAATGGAGACTTGAACGTTATATTAATGACTTTTTCTTTTACACAAACAACAAAAAAATATGAACACAAGTCTTGTTTTTGCTCTCATTTTTCATTAGGTGAAATAAAAGATCTAAGACTTTTTCTCTGCACACAAAGGGTTTATTTCTCTCAAACTTAATTCTCAAATGAAAAATAATTCTGCTGATTGAACCACAGGATTATTGCACATGTCCATCTTTGGCTGGTAACAATGACAGGACACACTAAAATGTGACGTTTGATCTTGGGAAAAATGGGGTGACAGTGGATGAGATGTCTGGTGAGTATGCAGGCTGTGTAAGAACTGGGATGTTTTCAGCTTCCCGGAATTGTGTACAGATCCATGCAACATGGAGTCATGCATTATCATGCTGCAACATAAGGCAATAGCAACAGATGGATGAGCCTCAGGATTTCAGTATCTCTGTGCATTCAAATTGCCATCAATAAAATACACCCCACCGCCACCACGGGGCACTCTGTTCACAACACTGAACAGAGTGCAACGCAAACAGCTCTCCCACACACCGCCACACACACTAGCGGGATGTAGAGGTCCTGGGCCGGTGTGGTTACACATGGTTTATGGTTGTGAAGCCAGTGTGGATATAACCATCTGGGAAGTTCAAAACTGTTTGGAAAAGGGCATGCACTTTCAAAACTTGACAAATGATTGGATTAACCATCTGTCTAATATGGCCTAACTTCAACCAATCAGATCAAACTCTTGTAGAAGCCGGTCAAGAGAAGAGCGAGAACATCTTTTCCATGGAGAAAACCCTTTAGTGTCGTTCTTTGCTCTTAAGATAAGATAAGATAAGATAAGATAAGATAAGATAAGATAAGATAAGTCTTTATTGTCATTGTGGCAGAGCAAACAACGAGATTGGAGATGCAACTCTGCTTGGTGCATAAGCTAGAGAGCAAAAAGCCGCTGCGCCCGTGCACGCCGCCATCTTCTTTCAATAGAAATCAATTCTCTCCAACTCTGATATAACTGATGCTATCACAGTATCTACACTAACCTCTTCAGGAGCCACCATCGTTTGTTCGAGATGAGTCGCTTCCAGGGACACTTCTCACTCTTGCCACACGTAAAACCACACCCATAGCTGCCAGTAGTCCCTCGTTGGACACTGATTGGCTGCACCACTTTTTGTGTGGACTCAAACAGATGACTTAAAGCCTGAAAAGATGGATTCTCACGTGATCTTGTGATCTTGCAATTTAGTGACCACCAGCTGCCTTGCCAGACAAGGATGTACTGCCAAATTCTTGGAAACAATACTGGAGACAGCTGATGTTAGAGAATTGAACATTCAATTCATGGACAGCAGCTCTGGAGGACGTTCCTGCAGTCAGCATGCTGACTGCACATTTCAAGTGCCCTAAATTTAAAAGACCTCAGTATTTGTGTGCATCAAAGAAGTCTTTTATTTCAACTCATGAAAAATGAGAGAAAAAGCAGAAGTGTTATAGTCTTATATTTTTGTTCTGTGTATTTATACTCCTCATTATTCATTTTTAACCATAATATGGCATTTTATTATAACATGTGGTCTTATTTTTCGTAGCTCTCTTTCCAGTTTGCTGCATGTTGTTGATCTGGCCTTCTGTTTTCCGCCCTGCAGCAATTGGACCCACCAGAGGAGGAGCAGCTGTCCAGTGCTCTGCAGAGTATGGAGTTGGAACTGGGCAAACTGGGAGAGATCCCCTGGCTCTATCATATCCTGCAGCCTAATGATGAAGAGGTAAGCAGCAAACAGTGACACACACATGAACATGTGCACACAAATTATGAGCAATATTTCTATGAAATACACAACATTAGCATCATTCTGTCATTATGCCCATCATAACTAAGAGCTGTCTGCACACACATTGTGTATGTGTTTAGTGTAACATGGCTTCAGGTAACGGGAGAGCTGAGTAGCTAAATGAAATGCTATAGGTTGACTGTGCTTATGTACCAGGACCCCTCTCTGGGTTACGGCAAGAGGAACAGTCGCAGCAGCATGTTCCGCATAGTGCCCAAGTTCAAGAAGGAGAAGGCCGCCAAGAAGACGAGCCCTCAGTCAGGTAGGGTGGTGTCCACTGTTCCCTCCACAGACTCAACAGACAGACTGCTTAAACCTGCACTCCCTGGATGGGGAGTCTGTCCCATCTGCCACAGGGCTTTAAAGGGATAGTTTGGTTCTTTTGAAGTGGGGTTGTATGACGTGCTTATGCATAGCCAATGCATTAACTTCAGTAGATGGTGGTCAGTGTGGAGAGTCTCAGCACAGGAGCTCAGCATCATACTGTTACAGACAGAGTCAGCAGAAAAACATTTTTTAGCTACATAAATGAAGGCCTACCTAAAAAATCATTTGTCACCGCTTTACTTTTCCACCAGACAGGCTTTTATCTTGGCACTACATTTGCTCAAATAGTCCATCCATATACTGGAAAAAGTGGGAGTAGTTGCCATGTTTAAAGTACAGTTTATAAGAGTAGGCATATATTTCCAAATCAAATGGTTTTAACAGCAGAGCATATCTACGTCTCGTTTTGACAGTGACTTAGAGGACTCCTCACAACTCCACGATATTTGATACAAAACTGACTACAGGATGTTTTGTTCAACAGAAGATGAAGATTCTTAGCCTGACAAGTTGGATCATCATGGAACTGTGAATTATTAACAAAATAATATCTAAAACTATGAAGTAAATCAACATTGTTATATCTCAGACAAATGTGCAGATTTGAAGAATGTTAATGTCAAAGATCATCAACAACTGCAGTTTAAAAAAGAGAGGTGCACTAGATACAACAGCTTTGGAAAAAGTTGCTAATCTAGTGATCCGTGTCGGCAGCAGCAGTGTTTTGTACAAATAAGTTGGAAACGTAGAATTCTAGAATGTGGCTGCAGGATGAGAGAATCCTCACTTAAAACATAGCTATACTATAGGAACAGACAACAGTCATGTCGCAGTAAGTAGTTTTTTGACAACTTATGTGAGAAAAATCACTGAATTTATATCTGGAAAAGTTGTGACCTGGTTCCAACCGAATCTACGTCACGCTTTCCCCCAGAAAACAGAGACTGTCTCCGACAATGAGAGCAAAGTACCGGATGATGCAGGACCCTGATGCAAAGTGGACATGGTTACTTACCAAAAAAGACTTTTTAATGATTTTGTGGCTTTATTCGGCAATAGTGACCTGCTCACTGTAATTATTTTATTGTTCCTCCAGAGTTTATGACCAGAACTGTGTCCATAGCAACAGTCTCTTATACAGAAATAACAGACCTTAGAATGCTCTAATTGACCAATCAGAATCGATTATTTAACGCTGCCAATATAATGTAAGGAAACATGTACTATGTACAAAACCCCTTATTTTAAATATAGCATACACTGTCCACAGCTTACCCTGTCCACAGCAGTAAATTGAATAGTTTCTGTACTCTGCCATTTACAGCAGGTAATACACTGACTATGGGTAAGTTCCTCATACAAGCCCACTTCAAAAAACCTGAAATATCCCTTTAAGTTCAAATAGTATAGACATGGTTTTGTTTCCCTTAGCAGCTGCAGAAACTATTGCACACATACTCACATTACAAAAATATATAGAACAATAAGCTACTCTCCTTTGTTCATTCACTGATACTGATACTGTATAACCACCTACTGTGCTTCAACTTTACACACTTAATGCTGAAGGTGCACATTCACACACACACACACACACACACACACACACATACACAGGCACGCACAACATAAACAAACTGGTTCTACCAGTCGTCATGGTTGCTCCTCACTATCATCATGCATAAAGGTATTAATGCACTGTAATCCCCCGGTGGAAACACAAAGTCTGTGTGTGTTTGAGGTCTTATATCCCACAGTGTGACCTTAACCATCAACTTGCACCCCATCCCCTCATCCATGCTCTCATCCAGCTGTCAACATGGCTTCAGAAGGCGCAAAGGCAGGAGAAGAACAAGGCTACACCGAGGGAAAGCCTGCAGGGATCCAATATTTCATTTGAACACAAACCAGCCATGAATCAAATTCTTGTTGCATATTGAGCACAAAAAAATCAAGTAAAAAAGTCAGTAAGAGTCCACTCTGACAAGCTGCATACTGAGTGGGTACATTTCTTTTATTCATAACAGGAATAAGTGCAGGTTCAATCATCAGATCAGGTTTTAGAGTGTAAGCCCTTCCTCTCATCGTGGGCTGGTTACTGATAATATGGGCTGTATTTCCTGCACAGGCTTCCGCCTCCCTTTACCTCCTGCTTTTTATGTGTGTTCTGATTGGTCGATGATATGCATGCCCCCCGGCATTCCTGGAAAGGCATTGGCCACTGCCTTGTTCTAACCAACCTTTGGCCTTTGTCAAACTCCGCCCTCCTCCGCCAGCTGCTGCCACTGCTCTCCCTTCCTTTCTGATGCTCTGCCTCCATTTTTCCTTCTTCTTTTCCTTAATGATTTACCACAATTTGTGCCCATTTGTGCGGTTGTGTGTGTGATGACATGCTCTCAGATACAGTACACTCACTTTTAGGAACACATGAACTGTCTAATGCAATCCAATCCAAGAGCTCAGCCACAGTTTGTACTTTTAAGATAATCATGTTCAGTTTGGTATTTATTTAACAAAATGCTAATTATTGAGGTTGTAATTTGCATTTGGGTTGAACTGAACTGCAATATACTGAGAGGTGTTTGTACTGTTTGGTCCACCCCATGTACAAAGGTAAAAAACTGTAGTAGTACCAAACTACTAGCTACATCACAATAAAAAGTACTTAAACTACATCTTAACTTCTCTCAAAAGAGATAATAAGTTATGCATAAAACCATACTTTGACTTGGAAATGATCTTATCTCTAAGCAAAGTCTCGACTAGACTTTCTTGCTGGTTATACTGATGCACTGCAGTTTGGGAAGAAATGTGCCCAAGCCTGTGGTGACATTTGCACCAGCTTTACGAACAATGTCATTGGAATGATCAACTAAAGGTGTGACAAATTAATAGCGACACACTCCCAAGCTTTGTGTTTGGCTTTATTTGTCACTTCACCTTTTAGTCCAATGAATAATACGTGTTGTCTGGCTTAAGTCACCTCAACCATCAACGTGATCTAGTTTTCCAAACAGGTTACGTTTCTCTATTGGTCCATGACTATTCACCTTTTTTTTTTTTTAAAGTTGAGAAAACTGATCATTTCAAGGTACCTGTCTTCACTAAATGTTTGGGTTTTAAATCAGACTGAAACTCTTGAGTTTTCTAAATACGCTCAAAAAGTTTGGCAAACTGATCATCTTTTATTGATTTAATAATTTACTTTTCTTCTTTAGATAAAGCTGAGTCTTTGAGTTTTGAGAAAGGCAAAAAATTCTGTATTTCAAAAATGGTTCTCCCTATTTATCATGGTTTTGGTGCTTGAAAAGTAAATGGTTGCAATTGAAAATATTAAATTATTAGTCATTAGTCACTTTAACTTTAATGAGTTTACCCACCATATTTAAAATACAAAATGTTTTGTTTCTAAAACTCAAAAAAATAATGTTTAATAACAGTAGTAAATAATGTCAACAAAAGATTATAGGTTGGACAAACTCTTTTTTAAATGTAAGAATTTGAGTTTAACACAAAACTTCAAAATTTAGTAAAGATAGTTGCCTTGAAATAATGAGTTTCCTCTTTTTTTGTGTTCGTGACAAAACTGTTATTCATGCTGTGCTGTATAATAAGTAAAGTAAAGCTTAAGCACCCCAGAGGAAAGTGTTGTTTCTCACAATTGTCTGTTCTTCGTCTTAGGATAAATGAGATTCTTATTTTGAGTTTAGTGAGGTCTTATCTGTTCCTGCTAGACCTCCCCTTAGGAGAAAAAAAGAGCAAAAAAAAAAAAAAAGAAAAGCAAGAGATCTTCTGCTGAACTCAGAGGTTTCTCATTGATGACTGTTAGATCTGACTGTTGTCTTGAGAGCTGATTGTTTAAGACAAATTTAAGATCAGTGAATTGAAACAAAAAAAGAACATTTTAAGATGTTCAATTGGCCCCAAATTAGTCTCAGTTAGACGAGACAAAGGCTGTTTCTCTGGAGCCAAATTTAAGAAGTATGAGAAAATGGTCAAAGTCTCATATTGTTCTTAATTTGAGCTCATTTATGTCCAGGAGACACAAGCAAGACAAGATCTCATTTTGAACTTTTCCTTTCCTCTTGGAGGGTCCTTTATGCTTAATATCTTTTATCAATCAAACTTAAGGACACAGTTCTAAATGATCTTAAGACCAACTTCAAGCACAAAACTGAGATTTTTTTTTTCATAAATAAGGCCTCAGTACAACCCCACCACTAACTACAACTTCAGTAATGAACATATAGTTGAGTTTACACCTCTCTGAAACCAAGCTGGCCATTATACGCTTTGTAAAGGTAGAATGTGTAGCTGTATTGATTGCATTAGAATGTTCAGGTGGGCCTAATAACATGAGCAGGGAGTGTATGTGCTGTGAGAGGAGAACAAGAATGGTGTCGAGTGAGGTGTGAAAGCAACAGTTTTTGGTGTGTGTGCATACCTGTGAGGCACCCTGAGCCTCTCTCTGCTCTGCTCTGTGTGTGTGTGCGTATGTGTGTGTGTGTGTGTGTGTGTGTGTGTGTGCAGTGGAGAGATGGGGCACAGAGGAGGTGGGCATCTGGCTGGAACAGCTGAGCCTGGGGGAGTACAGGGACACCTTCATCCGACACGACATCCGAGGCTCGGAGCTGCTGCACCTGGAGAGGAGGGACCTGAAGGTACACACACACACACACACACACACACACCTCAGTCCCTCAGTGAATCTGTGTGAACCCACAATCAACTCTTTCTCTGTCTCCTCCTGGTCTACTGTATCTCTGATGCTCTTTAACCTGTCAGATGTCTCCCCACCTCTCGTGCTGCACTGCATCGCTCTGCTTGGCTTCTACTGTCTGGTGGTTGCTTGGTGAAAGAGACTTGCTGTAACCCACTAACACTGTGTATCTGCTGGAGAGGGGAAGCCTACAGGGCAGGAAGGGCCGCACCAAACTGAGCTGGGCCAACTGTAGAGGGCCGAAAGGGCCGAAGGTTAGGCAGCGAGTTAGGTTGTGATTTTTAAACCGGCGCAGCTCAGACTGTGTGAATCTATTCAAAAAGACACAGTCCTGTGGAGACTGAAATTAGCTGGTGTCAGATGTAACATGCACAGAACACACATACTGTAAAAAAAAATAGTTGAGAACTTAAGATTTCAAGGCAACACCCTGCAGTAGCAAAAATCTATTGCAGTTTTGAGCCCAACTCAAAATAAACTTTAAAAAGTTTTGCCGACTTATAATCTTTAGTTGAGATAATTTACTTTTCTTCTGTAGATAAACTTGAATCTTTGAGTCAAAAATTGGTCACAGTGAGCTGTGAACCTGATTTTTCTTTTTAGTGCCTGAAAAAATAAATACGTTTAATTGAAAATATTAACATTTTAACATTTTTTAAATAGAATGTTTTGAGTTCCTAAAATTCTAAGCTTCAAGTTTATCAAAAGAGGAAAAGTAAATTACATCAACAAAAGATCAGTAGTTGGTAAAACTTTTTCAGAACTTGAGAATGTGAGTTGGGCTCAAAACTCAAAAATCTTTTGCGGTCCGTTGCCTTGAAATTTTGAGTTTTTACTATGCATTCACATTCACATGTTCATTTGAGTTTGTTCTGATCCAGGGGACGTTCGCTCCTCCCGTCCCGTGGACAGAGTTCTGGAAATGCTCGAAAACACTTTAAATTTAAAGTAGTATTTTCATGATTTGAAAAGAGCTTGGATTTTGGATAAAATGCTTAAAACTCCTTGAAACTGCAGTTGCATTACTTATACTTATCGCCTAATAATAAACCACTTTGTGATTGAATAGTTCACTTTTTGTGTAAAGAAATAGATAAGTGGGGGGTGGGGGTTGCTGTTTCTAAGAGCAGTGGGTTTAAAACAAAAAATCTAAAAAGAACATTTTAAAAATTGTTGAAATTTAAGTTATTTTTCTGTAGAGGACACAAAGTTTACTTACAGACTGATGAAACCTGGAACAAAACATAATTTTGGTTTTGGTTTGTAGAACAATAACACTTGATTTAATATGAATGTGAAGAAATGAAAATAGGATCTAATCATTTTTAGCACATACATAAAGTGTACATAAATATGCAATTTACCACAGCTGGAAGGTGCTTGACAAGCGAAACAAACTCACAAAGTGTCAAGAAATGAAACATTCTTACAACTATTTTCCTTATGAAACAGAAAGATACAACAGTACACCTTTTGAAGTTTGTCTTTCACTGAACTAAGACGAGCTTAATTACCTTGTTAAAGTGATATTCCACTCTGTGAGAATAAGCCACTCAGTATGTACTCACCACTATGCCAATGTGATGATGGGTGAAGATCTTCAGTTCACAAAACAATCCTGGAGTTTTAGGAGAAACAGGGTAGCAGCCTCATCCAGTACAATGGCAGTGAATGGTGACCACGGATAAAATGTTAAAAATAGCACACAAAACAAACACAAAATGTCTCCATCCTGCTTGTGTGGTGTAATCCAAGTGTCCGCGAGCCGCGACATTAAAAATTAACCGCAAAAGACGCCATTTACGCCATGTTTTTAGCAGAAATGTCAACTGTAGCATGTAGCCGGTAGGATGTAAACATGGCGTCGATCTCACGAGACTTCCGCACGTGCGTCCATTAAGATATATACGAAGTCTCGCGAGAACGACGCCATGTTTACATCCTACCAGCTACATGCTACAGTTGACATTTCTGCTAAAAACATGGCGTAAATGGCGTCTTTTGCGGTTAATTTTTAATGTCGCGGCTCGCGGACACTTGGATTACACCACACAAGCAGGATGTGTTTGTGTTTGTTTTGTGTGCTATTTTTAACGTTTTATCCGTGGTCACCATTCACTGCCATTGTACTGGATGAGGCTGCTACCCTGTTTCTCCTAAAACTCCAGGATTGTTTTGTGAACTAAAGACCTTCACCCATCATCACATTGGCATAGTGGTGAGTACATACTGAGTGGCTTATTCTCACAAAGTGGAATATCACTTTAACACATTGTCAAGCACATATCATTCAAACTCGACAGAAAAACATTGTTGTTAGTCTTTCCACTGTTCCAATAATCACCAGTTCTGTTTTAAATCCTTTATGCGCCAAATTAGATGTGAAAATATTCCTCTTATTCCTCGTCCAGCTCAGTGCACTTGTCCTCTTGAGTGGGTGTGAAAGCCCCTTGGAATAACGTCAGGCTTTGAAGCCAATTTGACAAAGTGGCCAAACTGTGTAATGATATCATCACGTGATGCTCTGCAGCCCGAAAAGACTTTTCTTCCATAGACTTACATTGAGAAAGAAGCAGCTGTAACATGGCGGATACATTTTTTTGAGTGACACAACCTCAATGACACGTTTCACTATCAGAATTCAATCCATCTGGTCTGATGACATTTGTAAAATCTAGAAGTGCTGCACGATTAAAACATTTTCATTTTATCCCATTTAAGTTGGCAGAGGCTAAACCAGAACTTAGCTGCTCGGCTTTAGGAAGTGTCTACTGTGCCTTCTCCAAACAGTACCTGTAGAGCTCCTTCCAGCGGACCACCATGGGACCTAACTTCAAAAAAAATATGAACTGTAGTCAATGGCAAGAGACGAATTATTTGATTAATAATTTGATCCCGTTTGATCTGTGCCACAAATAACACATATTATGTTTGTCAGTTCAAAACGTCATTTTACAAGTCAAGAAAGCCTCAGTTTGTCAGAAAACTGTTGAAGTATCAGACTGAAGAAATGTAATTAGAAAGACTACACACCCAGAAGTCATATAAGTGATATCATTTTCTCGCTCCAAAAGCTAACTTTAGCCACTATATGGCACTGTTCCATGGATGAATGCATTCCATTAAATTAACAAAATAAAATGACAAAAATTGCTCCCAAAAAAACAAACAGCAATGGACCTACATGTAGCCCATCACCAACAGCCAATTTATGTGTCCAACTAATTTCAGGACATGTCTATCAAGTAAATTGAACACTATATACTGCAGCAACACACACATACCAGCGCAGAGAAGAACAGGCTTTTACATAAGCTAATGCTAGCTGAGCTAATGTTAGCACTACAGTATAAACTTCATCAAAAAGCAACATGAACAACAGTTACCAGCGTCTGACCTACTGCTGTTGTTATTTAGTCGACTTCAAATGTGTCTGAACGTTCACACGGTTTCTCTTGACTGTACCTCAGTATTATAAAATGAGTCACATATCGTCCCGGCCTGTGGGAGTAGTCACAATAGCTGCACAACATACTAACACACAATTCAACAGGTTAACGTACAAAATGAGCAATAAAACAACATAAAACAGAAGCAGCTCAGTCTGTAAGGACTTGGCTTGTGGACTGGAGGGTGGCCGGTTTAAGTCCAGCTTGGATCAAAAGTGCAGAGTGTGGACTGTTAGCTGGAGAGGAGCCAGTTCACCTCCTGGGCACTGTCGAAGTGCCCTTGAGCAAGGCACCAAACCCCCAACCGCTTGGAGTGCCTGATTCTTGGTAGCTTCCAAGTTTGAAGATGGGCCATTAACAGCAGGTATCAACACATCCTTTAGCCAGAAACTGTTACCCTTGAATTGTTTGTCAACATTTTTGAAAGAGTGATTCATTTATTTAACATAGCGGTTGGTGCGCTTGTTTGCCATCAGCTGTTGTTGGCATGTTAGCGTGGTATTTCAAAATTACAGTTATTGCATCAGCTCATGCAAGAACTATGTCATCATGACATGTAGACATGAATCTTCTTCCTGTCAGAGTTAGCAGTGGGAACCACAGGCCCCACAATATATTATCACGATACTTTGGTCACAATATGACACTATTGCGATTTTAGATATTTCGTGAGTATTGCAATAAGATATTGCGATATATTATGTTTTATAATTTTTTAACTGGACGATGTCTCCAAAGGAAAACTTTTCCAGCATTAGTTTTATCTAATAAGATAAAGTTTTCAGTCTGTTCATCTCACTTAAATCATTTTTATTGAAGTATAAAGCCAACCAATCATGTGACCTCTGCAAAACCCAGCACTATGTAGTGGACTGAAAATGCAATTATTTTATTATTCTACTGCCAAAAAGTCTAATTTGCATTTGCAATATTGATGATTTATATAAGAAAAGATAGATAGTTGGCATCCAAGTATTGATACAATACTGCTCGCAAAATATTGCAGTATTATGCTGTATCAATTTTTCCCCACACCCAGTCAGAGTACAAACTGTACACACCACCACATCACTGGTTCACAGGTTCTTAGTGCAAAAAACATTCATATTACCCAGCTGTCAGGCAAACCCTCTTCCAGGCAGTGTTAAAGCACCCTGAATAGATCACAAAACAATAAAGTCAGTTGTGTCTGAGTACAGTAAACTCATGCTAAAAAAAAAATCAATCAATCAATGGAAAAGCAATGATTGCTATGAAATTCAAAGTAACAGAAATTTAAGCCTGACCGAGCTGGGATTTGCAATGCTGATACCAATATAAATATTTTGGTGTTGATATAAGAACATTTTACACATAAATGCCTAATATAAACTAACATTTTGATGACTATATCTAAAATCTGGTTATTATCCCCCCTGGTTCCTGGCGGAGATCATGTGTTTGGTCACATGTGTAAGTAAGTGTGACACACACATCTGTCCATCTTTCATAGGCTACAGGCTTAGTTTTTTGTCCAACATTTTTTGGGGCCTTTTGATAAAATCTCATCATTCTGCCCTGATGAATAAAGACAAGACAAAATAGTTGGCTGTGTAATTAACGATCTCAAAGGACGAATAAATCTTGCAAGCTTAAAAAGCTGAATGAAACAATTAGCTGCTGCTGCCAAAAATAAAGAATGAGGAGCGGTGACTTATGAACATTTCTCTCATTTTCAAAGTATAAATATGGTGTATTGTTCCCAGTGAGGATGGAGCGCCTTGTGGATTGAAGATCTGCTGAAAAAACACAAGAGACACCTGAAAACACACAGTCCCACAGTGTCAAGTTAAATAACAGTTACATAACTGTTTAGTTTAGAACTAAAAGTGATTATAGTGTAGCTGAAGTTCTGTTTTGGATTCAGGGCGCGTTGTCCTGCTCTGTTAGCACATTGTTAAATTTAATAGAGCTGAGCCCACAGACTAAATCTTGGCTAGAACAAACAAAGACATAAGAAACTGTGACTAAAACTCACTTGAATTTTAAGTAAGTGGTTAAAACTAAAACTAAATTAAAAATCCTTCCAAAATTAACACTGCAACCTATAAATAGGTAACAACAAGTATAACTTGTTTACAATTTCAACTTTTGAGTTTCTCCAAAAATGTAGATTTCTTTATCTATTATATTGTTGCTGCCTAGTTGTTTGTGATGTTCTAAATACATTTTTTAAAATGTTCTTAATGAATAACAATGTTTAAACAGAGGTTTGGACTTATCGTGCCATTTATTCTTTTCTTTAAGTTGCAGTCAGGTGAACCCTGGATGCTCAGTTACAGTACCACTACATTATTATATGCATCTTAAAGAAAACTGGGACTATATGGAGATATATGGAGATAGATTTGTGTCTTTATTATTCAATCAAAAAAAGACTTAACTTCAATCAAAAAAAACATTTTCAATCAAAAAAAACTTAACTTCAATCAAAAAAAACATTTTCAATCAAAGAAAAAAAGTGTTTGAATGCAAAAAAATATTTGAAACCCAAAAAATTGCATTTGAACACTTTTTTTCTTTGATTGAAAATGTTTTTTTTGATTGAAGTGAGTTATTATTTGATTGAAAATATTTATTTTGATTGAAGTCATCTTTTTTGTATTTGGGCCATAATATGGGTATACATTTGTGTCTTTATTATTCAATCAAAAAAAGACTTAACTTCAATCAAAAAAAACATTTTCAATCAAAAAAAACTTAACTTCAATCAAAAAAAACATTTTCAATCAAAGAAAAAAAGTGTTTGAATGCAAAAAAATATTTGAGACCCAAAAAATTGCATTTGAACACTTTTTTTCTTTGTTGAAGTGCAAAAAGTTTTGAAGTCGTTTTTTTTGATTGAATCATTTTGACACAAATATCACGCAGTGGGCGGATGCTTCCCCATTGGTCAGACATGTTTGAGTGACAAGTGTCTACACCAGTGACGTTTGACACAGGAGTCTCTACCCAGAACAAGCGAGTCGCCATTTGCAATGTACGGCTGCTGGTTCGACTCCCACCTCCGGCCTTTTTCTGCGTGTCATCCCCTCTCTCTCTGATCTGTTTCATGTCTACTCTTTGGCTGTCCTGTCAACTAAAGCAAAAATGCCCCCAAAAAATAACTTTAAAAATGCTTTGATTTTGAAGTTATTTTGAGGGCATTTTTGCCGGAGGTGGGAGTCGAACCGGCAGCCGCATAAAAGTAAGAATTTCTATTCATGGACCGTATACTCTACTAACTGAGCTAAACGTCCACTGACACAAATACATCTTTATAATTTCATATATCCTGTCCTTCAGGGTGATGTATGACCCCTCGGCTTCGTGTCGGGGTCCTGCATCACCCTGTCGGGGTTTATTTCTCTATAGTGACCGGTTCGCTCTACATTATCCCTTACTTGTAAAGCATCCGTGACAAAACAACAGTACTCACACGATAAATTATACAATCCATATATTGCTATATTTCATTATTTCATTCAGCGTTGTAACGTAGGTCTGCGTTTACTGAGTGCTGGCGCACTCCCGCGGACAGAGATAGCCTACTTTTCCCTTGGCACGACAACTGTCGGCCTGACACTGGGACCAGGAGGTGGCCAGAG
>JAJHUR010083608.1:0-10030 GCA_027495735.1 Lutjanus campechanus | reverse complement strand
GCGGCTGTGACACACACACACACACACACACACACACACACACACACACACACACACACACACACACACACACACACACGATACTTGTTAGTGGTTACAGTCGGTGTTGAGTTTGGACTTTTCAGGGAATTTGTTGACAAGAAAAAAAATCACCAGACTTAATGTTTGTCATGTCGATGTCGATTCTTATTCTGGAAGTCGGCTTCCACCAAATCAACTCTGGTTCTTGGACTGGTTCCATTCAGGATTCCCTGAACCTTGGTGCTATCCAACCAGTTTTGAATGGAACCATTATAATCAAGGATCAGGATGTAGAATATGACACGCCCACTGCAGCTTCACACTTAAAGTCAGAGGTCTGTAAACTTTACTCTCCAAAGAGCCATTTTTAGTCAAAAAAAAAGAAAAAGAAAATGATACTTTCACCTGAAGAGGTCTCTGTTTTGGGGGGGATTTAGCATCCATGGGGTAGGCAGTCTACAGAGGCTCAAGACTGACCACCAACAAAAATGTATTAGAGGAAAAGACACTGAACCATAGATGTAGGCTATGTCACACATTTTAGTTGATGAAATATCAAAACCTTTCTTGTTTAATTTTGGTGACTAGGATACCAGTCCAGGGCACTCTCTTTTATTGAAATATCTTTATTGTGACGGCATGATAATGTCAGTCTTCAGGTCTAACATGATCATGTCGTGACAATAAAGCCATTTTAATAAATGAATAAATTAATTTTTGTGAGTTTTTTGTGATTAAATGTGTCCTAGCTGGAACCAACTTAAAAAATAGCAGGTATTCCTCGGGAACCAAGGTGGGCGTGTCAGGTTGGTGTGGATTGTGCAAAGCCCTCTGTTCTTGATGATCCTTCATTGCAAAGGTTCTGCTCAAAACTGCTGGAAATGGGAACCGTTTCACTAAAAAACAGAACCGGTTAAAGAACCGAAGCCAGTTTGGTGGAAAAGGGCCTTGAGGTCTGGAAACAGATGAGGTGTCAAAACGCATCTGTTCTGTCAACTAACTGCACATTTATCTCTACCATCAACACACCACTTGTGATTTTGTTTCTACTGTTCCTCTGCCTTCAGTGACAGTGTGCATTACCATGTGCCACACAAAAAGCTTCAACCACATCGGTTAGTTTGAAATAAAAATAGCAATCTTCTACCAGGTAGCAGGGTCAGGCAAATGATCACACTTGGTTCTTACAACATATCAGATCAATGACTAGAACAGTGTGTAAAAACTCTTCAGCTGAACGTCAAACCTCTGCGTGCAGGATTAAACTGAACTCAGTGATGTGACTTGTGAGTTTTCATTCATGTGGCTGGATTAGCTCCAGATTAAAGAGCTCAAATATCATCAAACTGATTTTATCCAAAAGTAAAACCGTTAATATTTCATTTGTAAATTTGTTAAAAAGGTGCTGGAGCAGGTTGACTTCAATCAGAAACCATTACAGCTGTAAGTTATGATTAGAAGTGAAAGTTGTTCTCATAGCCAATGAAATGTCATCAGCAGTAACTGTGTGTGTGTGTCTGGACTTTGTCAAAGTGAGTTGTTGCTTTTCAGGGAGCCAATGATGGATTTGCCCTCAGTGCTTCCTCACATGAAGCTACACGCTCACATACAGCTGTGCTGAGATGAGGTGGGGTTAATACATCGTGGGACATGGATTTTTAATCAAATGGATGAGACTGACGCTCCATTTGCTTCAGATACACATGGATATATATAAATGGAGACATCAGAGCAGGAGAGTAACTGGAGTAGAATTACCGTTAACTGAAGAGGACATGCATGACAGAGAGGAACACCAATAAGACAGAGAGAGTTCAGTCAGACAACACTCATGTTCATTTTTAAGATTTAAATCAAACCATGTTATGTAATGGAAATAAATCTAAACAACACGACTGAATACACAGTTTAATGTGACTGTAGCTGACGAAGAGAAGACAAAACAGATTTTTTATTTTCTGGAAAGACGATGTGAGGCAGCTCTAACAGCCAACACTCTTTTTTTTTTATTTCCATGAATGTGGAGTCACATTACAGGGCAGATAAAAATCACTAAACGGTTCAAGTTTCAAAGTTTGAGTCACTATGTTAGATTGTCCAGAAAAAGTCAGAAACACAGATCACAGTTGATGAGGTGTGCACTAATCTGACTTTTCCCAAAACTCAAAAGCATTTAAAATATTAGCATAGTATTTATTTAGTACTGCTTTTACAGACTTGAACTGTTTTATTATTTTGGTTTCTAACGACGCAAAGTCGGCTGAAAAAAGTGTTAACAGACTTTTATCGCAGCAGATATTTTGACATAAATGACATTTATTTATGATGCTTTTATTGTGGTAGCATACATGCTAACTAAATGTCATGATTAATCGACGCACCTAAATGGAACAGAGCCATCATTCATCATTTCTGCGAGGACAAAAATGGTCAAGTTTGTCATCAGTCCGAGGAAAACAATCAGAGGCCACCTGATCACACATATTTATCTGTATTTATGATTATATAACACACAAGTATTTGTTTTATAATGATCACAAACAGAGAATTTATCTGAAAATCTCATGAATCAATCATTAACCAATAATTGTTTAGTTAAATTTAAACTTCATATATCAAACCTAAGTTGTGGGACGACTGAAAAATCTGACAAACTGTTGTTTGTTGATGTGTAATTACACAGTTTGACCTCTGACATCAGTCTTCGGGGCAGAAAGACCGACTCTCTGATGAGAGTCATTTTTTACTGAAATTAATGGAGCGCTCAGAGTTTCCTACACGGAGAGTTCACATCAGGACCGCATGCTCACAGTTTAAAGACACAGACTGAAGTAGAAAGACCGCTCCAGTCTCCAGTCTCAGCACATTAATTACAAATGAGGCAGTTTTGTTTTATCGCCAAAGAACATTTATTCTCCTCTGACGGGAGACTTCAGTTCACATCAGAACAACATGAAAATTTACTTGTAGCAATTAGAAACAGGCTTCAAGTATTTAATCCAGAGTTATTATGTCTAATTTCACAGTTGTCAAAGTTAAGTTATTTGTGCCCTGCAGCATGTGTTCAGTTGTGGATTGATCTGATAAGTGCGAGTCTCCATATCAACCAAACACATATTATTATTCAGAGGGTTTTTTTCTTGTGCCCATTTCAGCATGTTCAGATTTTAACTGACTTGAAATGAACTAAACCAACAAACACACAGCAGCGTGCTGTGAAAACAGGCTGCAGTTCTGTGTTCTGTGTGTGTTGTGGTCGACCCATTTGTGTTTTTCAGCAGCTGATGTGGATTTAGAGAGGCAGGAACCTCACAGAGAGCAGATCAGGTTATTGTTTCTACATATTAATCCTGACCTCTGATTTGACCTTTGACCTTATTTAGAAGTGCCTGTATGCTGCCTTTGCAGAGCGTAACAAAAAATATTGGCTCATACCAAATCAAAAGGCAGAAACTTTCATTTTATCTGATCACAGAGTGTAGTAGTGTATTATACTGTACAGTGTATAATTATCTATTATATCATATAATACAGTAGAGTATTTGAAGTATATTATACAATATTAATAAAGTGTATTTTTTATAATTATTATATATGGGTATACATTTTTATTATTATGATCATTGTTATTTTATTATTACATTACAATATGGTGGTGCATTTTTTAAATAATTTAACCCTAATCCCACCTTTTTTCCCCTTTTGTTAGTGATCTGAAAAATGATACAATCCATCTATTCCCAAAATATCAATAATCTCCTGCACAAACGATACAGTTATTGGTATTTCTGTAAAATAAGACAGCTGACAGGTCAGCTTGTATAAAGGGTCTGGGCTCACTTTATTTAATCTGATAAAAATGCAGTTAAATGCAAAAAATTGTAAATTCTGCAAAAAAGTAAGAATAAAATCATTGTTGATTCTTTTCAGTCCTTAATCATGATCAGTCGTTGCAAATAGTAACTTTGAGTCAGACGCTTCAAAACAAACAAACAAACAAAAAACAGTCCAGACTGCAGACACACTCATGATCACTCACACTTGTTAATATTGTTTTTACTGATTTGTATATTTTCTATTTAAGCTGTTTTAACCGACAGTACTTGGCTCAATCTTTATTTTCCACATTAAAGTCCCTGAAGGTGAAAACCTACTCGGCAATAAAACCGTTTCTGATTCTGATGTCACATAATTAAAGCTTTGTCATATTTCAGGCATCATGATATTTCATTTTAAAGTCTTTACCAGCTGATATTATCATGTATCCTTAGTTTAAAACACCAAAACCAACAAACTCATATTTCATGACTGTCTCTCTCATCACAATGGTCAAAAAAAAAAAAAAAACACATCTGAAAAGTAAAATGTGAAAAATCTGTGTCTGTGTCCTGTGAACAGGTTGAGTTCCTCACCTTTCTCCAGAATATCTTCAGCTCCTTCCTCCCACTGATCCTCCTCGTCCTCATACTCATCGTCCACATCTGGACAGAGGGGACACAAACAGAAGACAAAAGTATCAGAAGCTGCTATTAATTTCTGAAAAGTGAGGAAAAGGAGAAGTCGAGCGAGACAGAAACAGAAATGGAGAGACGAGGGACAGTTTAAAAAAGGTGACAAACCGGCTTCATCCAGGATGAACCCTCCGTGTCTCGGCTTCTTCCTGGGACGATCATCGTCATCCTCCTCCTCCTCTTCATCATACTCCTCCTCATCCTCCAAGTCCTCCCCCTCCTCCTCTGCTATCTTGTCGCTGCCCACGGGGCTGGTCGGCTCCTCCTAATCACAACAAACCCAACTACTAATCAAGTCCACAGTGTTCTCCGTGTTCTCTCTGTAATAACATGCTGAATGATGCTGCTGCCACCCGACCGGTGGTGCTAATTTCAGCTGTTTAATCCACTTTATAGACGACCACAGCAGAGCTTTTCATACATGTCAGGTGCCAACTGAACAGACGACTCATTTCAGTCCAGCTGGCTACTTTAAGTTCGTATTTTAACTTCTGATATTTGATTTAAATTTTTACTGAATTGGGAAGATATGTTTTTAGTTCCTGTGCCTTCCATCTGGTACTCTTTACAAAATCAATATTCTCATGTCCTGAGGTGAATTCAAATCCATGATCAACAGCTGCACTGCCTCTGTTTGTACCTATTTTACTTTTCTTTTACTTCTCTTGTCTTTTTATGAACAATATTAATTTGTTGTTCTAATTGCTTCACTCACCTTATATCTTTTTTTATTTTCATATTTTATCTTTTACACCATTGTCTACTCAACATAATTGTAAATGAGGGTCTTGGACCTATTTTTTGAGCTGTCGATGATTTTCTAGTTTTAAAAGGTTATTGAAAAAATAATGACTAATAATAATAATAATAATAATAATAATAACATTAGGCGGTTTGATTGAAGCTGAAGTGAACTTGAAGCTGTGACCAATCACTGTGCAGGACATTTTACAGCCACAAGTCTCCACTGCAAAACAAAGCGATCACGAGGACAGAGAAACATGCCCTCTCTGTCAGTCCTGCACCCACATGCAATATTACTGCAAAACCTGTCACAATAGTGAAGTCTCATATCACTCGATATGCAGAATTAATTATATGATTACTCGACAAAAATCGATGCCAAAATTAGTTGCCAACAAACTTTGTGTTTTGTATTGATGTACTTTACGTGTTTTAGATGCTGTGGAGCTGCACTACTGCTGATGGAAGCAGCGAGTGTAGCCTAAGAAACATATAAAGAGCTATATATTTCAGATGTTTATTTGATAGCAAATCAATTAAGTTTTACATGATCAATCACATTCTTAACAACCAACTAATTGATCGATTAGTAGTTATCATCTCTAGTAGTCATATTTAATGAATTAGCAGGGAGACTTTGGCTATAGGGCAGAAACGTCAAGCCAATTATTTCCTTCCTGTCTCCAAATATCTCTTCTATTGGCTAATTCTATATATTTCTTCTATTTATCACAATGGAAAACCCATTGAAATAAATTAATATCACTTTATTTCAATATCAGCCATATGTACCACACCAATAACATACCATAGCATAATACCTGCCCAGGACTACTGTGAGGGCTAAAACACACAAGAGGCCACATTCTCCTTTACAATCATTCATTACAGCATCATAAAGTGCCAGATTAAATAACCAAATTTGTATTTTTATGCCTAAAATGTTTCTCTGGAGGCCATGACCCCGGAACCTCCGTGATAGAAACCGCTGATTGGCTCCTCCATCACCATGTAGGAAGCTCCGAGGGATCCACACTTGTCTCCATGTCCTTTCTGTAATAATATGTCTGAATGGTATTCTAGGTGATGTTACTATGGTGTTATTTTCAGCTCTTTAATCCTGAATCTAATCTGTGCACACGGACGAACTCAACCTCAGTGTTTACCTGGTTCCACTGTGCACTTAGCATCACAAGCTAGCGGTTAGCTTACCTCATTCTCCTCCACCTCCTCGGCCTCTCCGTCGCTGCTGCGCTCACTCTGGTTGTCGGAGAAGTCGCTGTCCTCGCTGTCAGACATATTGATTCTCTGTGCGGACACAAAAACCGACGTTTTCAGTTTGAATCAGAGCTGAGCTTCTCACATGAAGCTAACAGCACCGGAACAGCCCGGCGGCCATAACAATCAGAACGGCCTAGCACAGCACGCTAACGGCGTTAGCATCGATGTAATGTCACAGATATCTCTGAAACGACTAAAATCAAATGTTAACCAATCAGCTCCGTGGCTGTTACTCACCCGTTTTAACTCCCGCGGCTGGTTAAGATCCTATTAACTGATCAATAAATGTTAATATCAGCTTAATTTCGATTAAACTGATGCCTCTCACGTCCTCTTTGGAGAGCCGCGAGATTTCCGCGCATATGTCTCGCGAGAGTTGAACGGCGGCTGGGTCAAAAGAGTAAGAGGTGTCACTCCGCCTCTATTTCCTAAAACTTAGAAATCACTTACAGATAGTGCTTCTTCCTGCCTCTGCTGTGGCCTACATCATAAAAATGTAGAAACATAATGTTGCAGATAGAAAAAAAAAAAAAAAGGAAAGGACGACCTGTTAATGCAGGATATTTTTTTTGTTTAAAAATAAACTTTATTGTCAAAATTATCTCAGGGCACTGAAACAGTTAACTTTAACTGGTATCTTCCTCTGATAATTATAAATAACTCTGAATAAAAAACAAAAATAGAGCAAAAAAAAAAAATGCATATATTAAAGTTGAAGAAAAAGACACACAAAACAAGACTGAGTCTGTGATTCCTCGAGAATCACTCAGAGTGATCATCATACCCAGCATACTATCTCTGATACGTACTTAGAACGTTCGACGACGCTCTCACACCAGCCAATCACATCAAGCGGTTCAAGGAGAGTCACGCAGAGTGCATGTTGACACACAGAGCTGCAGCCGCCGCTGGAAACAGTTGAAGAAAGCCTCCATTTTCCGTCCATTCGCCGTGTTTTTTAGGCTTTTTTGAGGCCGCTTGCCGGACATGAACAGCGTCGGGGAGGCCTGCACCGACCTGAAGCGGGAGTACGACCAGTGCTTCAACCGCTGGTTCGCCGAAAAGTTCCTGAAGGGGGACCGGAGCGGAGACCCGTGCACCGAGACGTTCAGGAAGTACCAGCGGTGCGTCCAGAAGGCCATCAAGGAGAAGGAGATCCCGATCGACGGGGTGGAGTTCATGGGCCCCAACAAGGACAAGCCCGAGAGCTGATCGTCGATAACTGATCACTAGCACTGAAGATCAATACCCCGGACTGACCGAGGACGGTGACCACGAGGCCCACTGAGCATGCGCAGAGCCGGAGCTGATGCTGCAACGGGATGAGGAACCAGAACCTGAACACTGAGCGAGTTTCTGCTGAAAAAGAAAAAACAGACACAGGAATGATCCAGAACAGAGGATTTATTCTCTTTAATTTAAGTTTTTTTATTGTTACACCTGCTGCTTCTGTTTGTCAGTTTATTTAACATGAAGAATGTCACTGGAGCACTGAAACAATTAGTCCAGTAATCAATTAGGAAATTGTTTCTGCAACTGTTTGATTAATTAAGTCATTTATGGATGAAGGACTGCTGCTTTTCTCTGTTTTAACAGCTAATTGAGTGTTTTTGGGGGGTGGGACTCGGGGACATTGTGATGGACATTTTCTCTATTTTCAGACATTTTATAAACTAAAAGATTAACAGATGAACTGGAAAAATAATAACTAAATGAATAAATAATGAAAATTGAGTCTGATGTGACATTTTGTTTGTGGGTGTTTCAATACCAGGATCAGAATTACCTCCGATGTGGCCTCAAATGTACAAGTACAGATACTAGAAGTACTGTTTTCATAATCAATGAATCGCTTTGAGAAAAAAGTTAAAATTCTCTGATTTCAGCTTCTTAAATGTGAATATTTTCTGGTTTCTTTACTCGTCTGACAGTAAGCTGAAGATCTTTGAGTTGACAAAACAAGACATTTGAGGACATTGTCTTAAACAGTTTTCACCATCTTCTAATATTTTATGGACCAAACAACTAATCAATTAGCGGAAAAATTACTGCCAGATTAATCCCTATAGTTGAAAAATAGGTCCAAATATGTGAAAACAGGTGGAGCATGGACGTATATAGAATACAGGTAAGATACTGCTAAATTTCTTCCATAGTCTTTTTATTTATTTGGCGACCCAAATAAAATCTCATATGACCCACCTATGGGTCCACAAGCCAGTGTTTGGGAACGACTGCTCTACCCTACAGCTGTGAGGTTCATGTCTCCGACTAACCCTGCGATCCAAATCACATTCTTTTTATTATTTCCTGTCAGTGTGAACTGCGGCTGCAGCACGTCCACAGCTGGGACACACTCCTTCCTCACAACATCAGCTTTACCTGGAGAGTAGATGAGGTCAGGCAGCTGCAGCTGGAGACAAAAAGCTTCAGTCAAAGTCCGGCAGTGTCCATCAGCTTTCACAGAATAAACATTTACATCCTGTTAGATCACCTGCAGTCTGCAGACCACCTTCACAGCTGAAGAAATCAAATGTTTATGATCGCTGATGAAGTTGAGGTGCTTTTCTTTTATCTGCCTTGTAAAGCAATTTGTAACTTGTTCTGTCATATTATTTTTATTATTATCATCATCATCATCATCATCTTTAAACTTTGAATGAATGTGTTGAGACAGAGACGTCCTGTCCTACACATCACATTCTACAAAAAAAACAAAAAAAACATCATCTGGTTCAGATTCCTGCAAAAAAAAGAACAAAAAAATTAAAATCACATAATCATTTTAACATGTTTTTCAATCAAAATAAGAAGAATGTTGTCAGAATGATTATTAATACAAAGATAGGTCTGCACACCAGAAACCAGCACTCAGTATTTATCATTTTTGGATGCGTGTGCTGTTTTTTGAGTCTTCATAAAAAAATATCATTACCTCTAATATCACAAATCACATCGCAATTTCAATATCAGTCAGAAGAATTGTAGTTAGATATTTTTTCAAACTCGTTCAGCCCTGATGTCAGAACAAGTTCAGTCTCAAACTAATCTCAGCAGGATGCATCACCTGGTTCACCTCCAACACAGCAAGGCCGCGTTTACTGAAGCACACGTCACCACAACGCTTCTTAAACACGGCAGTGTTTACATACGTGTGGCTGCTGATTGGGTAACACCTGTGACACAGTCACACCGTAAAATGCGACTGGATGCGGTGAGACATCCTCACATTACAGGTGTGTTTGAGATGAGCCAGCCCCGCACAGTGCAGGCCGGTTAGATCTGTGACCGACTTCATCCCGACTTGCTCTGACGTCACACGGGGGGAACAACAGCCTCACGAGAGTCAGGCACCACAGCTGTGCTCCGATTGGCTGGTGTTCTGATAACAAACACCACATGTTGTATAAAATACTAATCTTCTGTGTAACTGTGATATTAAACACTGGAAGTGTTTGTCTGATGTTGTGCCT